>SJYC01059756.1:0-17720 GCA_006408675.1 Madoqua kirkii
TTGAAATTGAAAGAATGAAAAGATTGTGACCATAATTTTAAATTGTAGCAAAGTTTTATGCCTATCAAAAAGTTAAGTTTTGATCTGTATATAAGAAGAAAAAAAAAAAAAAAATCTCATTTAGGGAAATAAACTGAAAAGAGTTTTGTTAAAAAACAAAATGCTATTTTTCTTGATCTTAATATTTAATGTGTAGATCATTTAGATTTTTCTTTATAACCATTAACATAAAGATTACATTGACCTGACAAAATTCAATAGTCTAAGGATTCTGATTATTATTAAGAAGCATTTCACAAGGTCCATAGAGAACTTTCTATTAGTCATTCACTGTAACAAAAAATCTCTAATTCATTACGAACACTACAACTTTTGTCTAGTTTATTAGTGCTGTGTGTACTCACTTGGGCCCCACTCTTTGCAACCCCATGGACTGTAGCCTGCCAGGTAGCTTTATCCAGGGAATTTTCCAGGCAAGAACACTGGAGTGGGTTGCCATTTCCTGCACCAGGAGATCTTACTGACCCGGGAATCAAACCCATGTCTCTTGCATCTCCTGCACTGGCAGGTGGATTCTTTACCACTGAGCCACCCAGGGAACAGTTTATTAGTAGTTAACATGAAATACTGGGCAAAAAAGATTTTTTAGAGCATGTACAGTGTTCATTTTTACATCCTTGGGAAGCCCAAATTCCCAAGCTAATTTTTGTCATGTCAAGAATACTCTGACATTTTTCTTCAACATGAATTTAAGTCCGTTATCTTTAACATCAACACATGAATATTTTCCAGTTTTGTGTTATTCAGAATAAAAGAGAAATGGGAAACATCCTGGGAATCCAGAAGGCAGTCATGAAAATACTATAAAAGAAATTTGTTTTTTACATATATGAGTTTATCACCTTAATAAGCTAAACAATATCTCAGCCTTGTATGTTATCAGGTTTTTTTCTTCTTAATGATGCTATTCATTTTGACACATATTCAGTGTCAGAATAAAAACCTGTAATACATAAAATATCTTTTACTGCCTTTTCACTGCTTGCTTTATTTCCCCAAATTTTCATCCTCCTTACTGAAAAACTTTTCAGTAAGATACTGCCTTGCAGTGTCTGTATCAAATTTGTATGAAGTCTGATAAAATGTGTCAGGATTTTCTTCCATTTAAAGGTTAAATAACATTTCATTTTATGTATATATTTTGCTTATCTCTTCACTTGGCACTGGACCCTTGGGTTGGTTTCACTTCTTAGCTATTGTGACTGCTAAACATGAGAGTGTGAGTGTCTCTTCAAGATCCTGCTTTCAACTGTCTGGGATAAACACCTAGCAGTGGAGTCGCTGGATCTTATCAACTTTTCACTTTTTACATAAACCACAGTATTATTTTCCACAGCAGCTGCATAAAGGGTGCACAAGGGTTCCAATTTCATTCATACTCGCCAATACTTACTATTTTCTGCAGCTTTGTTTGATAGTAGTCATCCTAACTGCTATGAATTGGCCTCCAATTATAGTTTTGATTTGTGATTCCTTGATGATTAGTGATGTCAAGCATCTTTTCACATGTTTATCGGTCATCTGTGTATCTTCTTTACAGAAATGTTTATTCAAGTTCATTGCCCATTTTTATTTATTTTGCTTTATTTTTGGTAATAATTTAGATTTTTATTGTAGTATTTTTAGCACTAATAATAACCAACATTTAATTTGTTCTGGACAACATTCCAAGCTCTTTAGATATATCATTTCACTCTATCCGATTAAAAGACATTATACTTTATCTCCATTTGACAGAGGAGGAAACTGAAATTTAGAGGAATTAATTTCCTAACAGCATACAGCTCTTAACACCAATCACAACATAGTGTCCAAATCACTCCATACTGCCTAATTGTCTCTTTTGTAATAATTCTTTTATTTATCTACTAATGTAGATATTTTTAACTTTGTAGTAAGCCCCTTGCCCATGTTTTAAACAGATTGTTTCTGTGAGTTACTTTATATATTGAGTAATCTGCAAATATATCTTGTATATGCAAATATTTTCTCTCATTCCATGCACTGCCTTTTTACTCACTGACTTTGATGCACATAAGCTATAAACTTTGACGCAGTCTAACTTACCTATTTTTCTTTTGTTGCCTATGCTTCTGATGTCATAACCAAGAAATTATAAAGTCCAATGTAATGACTATTTTCTCCTAAGAGTTTTATACCTCTAGCTTTTTCATTTAGGTCTTTAATACATTTTGAACTCCTTTTGCATAAGGAGTTGAGTAATCTGCAAATATATCTTGTATATGCAAATATTTTCTCTCATTCCATGCACTGCCTTTTTACTCACTGACTTTGATGCACATAAGCTATAAACTTTGACGCAGTCTAACTTACCTATTTTTCTTTTGTTGCCTATGCTTCTGATGTCATAACCAAGAAATTATAAAGTCCAATGTAATGACTATTTTCTCCTAAGAGTTTTATACCTCTAGCTTTTTCATTTAGGTCTTTAATACATTTTGAACTCCTTTTGCATAAGGAGTAAGTAAGATAAGGGTCCAATTTCATTGTTTGGCATGTGGATATCCAATTTTTCTCAGTACTATTTGTTGAAAAGACTGTCCTTTCCTTATGGAATGGTCTTAGCACTCCTGTCAAACATCACCTGATTACTTATCCACGGGTTTATTTCTGGGCACTCTCTTCTCTTGGTCTGTGTGTCTGTCTTCCTGGTGTTCATGCTGTTTTGATTACTGCAGTTTTAAAATAAAATCTGATATCAGGAAGTGTATGAGTTCTCCAACTTTGTTCTTCTTTTTCAACATTGTTTAACTACTGGGGGATCATTGAGATTCCATATGAATTTTTGGATTTTTATCTATTTCTGTAAAAATTCTGTTGGGATTTTGACAGGAAGGACACTGAATCTACATGCTTTGAGTATATTGACATTATAGCATACAATAACTCTTCAAATCCATGAATGTTGAGTCCTTTTAAATTCATTTCAGCAACATTTTATATTTTCCAGTGTGCAAGTCTTTGTCCTCTATGTTTAAGTTTATTCCTAAGTATCTTACTCTTTTTGATGCTATTGTAAATGGAATTGTTTTTGCTTTGTGTATTTTAAAATCTTACATAGACAATATCATTAAGTATTGATATTTTTTTTTCCCCATCTTTCTCTTTCATCATTATTCAGTTCAGTTCAGTTCAGTTTAATGGCTGCAGATGGCTGCAGTCACCATCTGCAGTGATTTTGGAGCCCCAAAAAATAAAGTTTGACACTGTTTCCACTGTTTCCCCATCTATTATTTCCCATGAAGTGATGGGACTGGATGCCATGATCTTCGTTTTCTGAATGTTGAGCTTTAGGCCAACTTTTTCACTCTCCACTTTCACTTTCATCAAGAGGCTTTTTAGTTCCTCTTCACTTCCTGCCATAAGGGTAGTGTCATCTGCATATCTGAGGTTACTGATATTTCTCCTAGCAATCTTGATTCCAGCTTGTGATTCTTCCAGTCTAGCATTTCTCATGATGTACTCTGCATAGAAATTAAATAAGCAGGGTGACAATATACAGCCTTGACGTACTCCTTTTCCTATTTCGAACCAGTCTGTTGTTCCATGTCCAGTTCTAACTGCTGGTACATGAAATATTTCATTATTATTATGGCACACTGAAACTGTAACAACATGTACAAGAAAGACACATGGTACCTTCACGAAAGATGTCAACTCTAGAGAGGAAGAGAGCACAAGAGAGAGAAGAGAGATTTGCTGTATCTACTAATTACATAGAGATTTATAAATTTGCTGTATTTTCCTCATTTGAATATCTTATTTTTTTAAATTTTGATTAAATAAAAGACTTTCAGAAAACATGAACACATTACTGTGAGGAAAACAAATTTGTATTACCTTTTGTGTCATGAACCTAGACTGTCACCTCTTGGCTAACTTCCTACTGATGTAGCAGAGGGTGATCTAGAAAAACAAGTAAATGGTCACAACTCTCCCTTCTGAGACTCTAAAAGCAGGAGCTCCCCCCTATTAAAATCTAATACGAATGAAAGCCTTTACTTACTGCACACTATTTAACTTGTCTCCTTTCATAACACTGATGCTAAATGAAGCTGTCCAAATATGGTCAGGAAAAAGGAATATACTATCAGGAATACTCAATTTTTATTATGCCTGATGCTTCTGATAGTAGCTAAGCCAATACATACAGGAAGGAGTCTTTGATACTATATATCAAAGTGGATATTTTCCAGGGAAATTTTTTATGTATTAATTTTGAGGGTTTTTTTTTTTAAAACACATCATGAGCTGAAAAGTAAAACAAGGTAATTCTACAGCGAAAACTTGACAGATATCACTTGAACTGTGCCAATGATCTATAGCTTCCCAACATGGAATCTGAAAACAAGCACAGAGAAATAACAACTCTTAGACATAAGCTGGGCAGTTTTCTTATTAAGGCAAGGCACTGCTTAGAAAAACACTGTATCAGATTAACAGTAACACTTCAGTGGTGACTCAGTACAGAACTGAAAATTATGCTAAGGTCTACATTTTTGCAAAGCTAACCTTCCCCTAGGAAAATACTATACTACATTATCTTTTAATATTCAACACATGTAATTTGCTACTCAATTTGATGCATAGTTAAGTGTCCACTTACAGAGCTATTTTTCAAATGATCATATAGATAGGAGAAATATAAAGAATCATGTAAGTTCATCACAAAATATATCATGTTCTTATGATATATATGATGGTTTAACTCCATCACAGTTTTGTTTTAAGACAGTTGAGTGAAATATCTTTTAGTAACAAATGCTTTAGCAATTCTGGCATATACATGAATCACAAAATTTAAAGACAAGCAAGAATACTAACACAACACCACAAAATAAATATACTCCAGTTAAAAAAAAAAGAAAAACAAAGACAACCAAGTAGACCAACCTTAATTCAGGAATTAATCTCATTTACTTGTGACTATCACATAAAAATGTCACCTTCTCCAGTATAACAGCTTTACACTTATCTAGTACACAGTAGGCATGCAATAAGTATTTGCTGATTAAATGAATTCTCATTAATTCTTACTTGAAGTATTTTTCAACCTGGGAGAAGAATCTACCATGTATCTCAAGCCTCTCCAAGTACTGTTTCAATGAAATTACATTATTTTGATTTTCATATCTGGTTTAAATTTTTTGATGAAAAGTCATTTCCTCCCCCACCTGGTAAAATGACATCTCAGTGCAACTTAGCCATCAGAAGAGAAATGTAGATTAATATTCATTATGTGCATGCGTGCTAAGTCATTTCAGTCATGTCCAACTCTCTATGACCCTATGGACTGCCACCCGCCAGGCTCCTCTGTCCATGGAATTCTCCAGGCAAGAATACTTCAGTGGGTTGCCATGCCCTCCTCCGGGGGAACTTCCCAACCCAGAGATTGAACCTGCGTCCCTCAAATCGCCTGCATTGGTAGGCAGGTTCTTTATCACTAGCACCACCTGGGAAGCCCAATATTCACTATACTAACATATATAATATATACAATCAATATATAATATTCATTATACTAACTATATAACCATATAGCAGTTTCTGTGGTGCATGCTGAAAGTTAAAAAGACCCAAGTTAAAATAGTTACTCCTGGGAATTCCCTGGCAGTCCAGGGATTAGGACTTAGCACTTTTACTGCCAGGGCCCAGATTCAATCCATGGTCAGGGAACTAATATCCCACAAGCCATGTGGCCTAAGTAAATAAATAATAAAATAGTAGCTCTTTATGGTACTTTTCTGTCAATTTGAAATCACAGGATTGAAAGATGTCATTCATGCCATAGTATAAATCTTACTGCAATACCGTTCAGTTCAGACCAGACTGGAACTAAAGCAGTCCTCTCATGACTATGACTCAAGAGGTTTAAGTCTTCTAAACAAAAAGAATCTCCCTGTGAGGTCAATTCAGCATAAAGAATGTCCAACAACATGGAATCTCAAGAAAATGTTACATGAGGTTTTAAGTTACTTGTCTTAAAAGAAACAAAGCTATCATACATTTGGAATTATCATTAAAGATGCTCTTCTCTATAACAAAGGAGGAAGTATTCCTTCTCAATAACAACAGAAAAATGAATCAGGTGACAGGAAATGGATTTAGAATGTGGCTAAGTCTGGGAGTATATTTCCTTATTAACATAAGAGATAAAAATTTCATTTCCATTCAGCTTCCTAAAGAAGAGGAAAACAGAAACACACCTATGTTGTAGATGCAAAAGATGAGACTCATGGAATGTGCCAAAATTGTTTTAAATATTCATAGATAATTTCAAGATAGTCAAAAATTAAAAAAAAATAAAACTCACAGAGAACGTTGGCCCACTGCTGGATGCTACGACAGTATGAATTTCGTCATGCAGTTTCACTGAGAGCTCCCAGCTAGCCACTTGTGGTTTTACAATAGGCACTCTACAGTCGAAAGAAAAGATAAGAGTTAATAATTTTATATTATTCCCTTTGAGTAAACTGATTTTCCTTTGACATTAAGTGTGCAGAGTAAAACTGCCAAATACTATATTCCAGATCATTTCAAAAGGTTCTATTCTTGGAAAAAAAGGTTTAAAATGCAAACTAGAGAGATGAAAAGCAAAAAGTAGCACACACAAACACTCCAAAGATAGCAACGGTCATTCTGGGGAAATTGTGGTACCATCATCTATTCTATGCATCTGAGTTGCCTAATTTTTACATTCCTTCAAATTTAACCTTCTTTAAGCATTATTTTGTTTTCAGTATTTTACTTTTCAAGACTGTTTTTAAAACCTTATAATACTAATCTTCTCATTTCTCCAGCTTGAGTTAAATTTGTATTCAAACAACTGTACATGTATTTAATTTGATGAGTTTGGACATATTCATTCACTCATGTTATCTCACCACAATCAAGGTAATAAAACATGGCTATCATTTCCGAAAGCTGCCTTACGGCCATGTGTTTTGTTTCAGTTTTTTGTTTGTTTGTCTGGGTGAGAAAACGTCAGTGATGCTACTCTTAGCACACAGGTCTTTTCTCGTGATGATCAATTGTACACAATCCAGAAAAACTGGGACAAGTAGCCTAAGACAAACAAACATTTCAGAATACAAATGTTGCTCTCAATTTTTTAAGCTAAGAAAATTTTAATTTCTGACTTAACCTCATTTAAGTAAGGCATATTTACATTATTTATATTGACTAAGCACCAAGCATGTAGTATCCAGACTCTGCCTTCAGTCTTACTTAGTTCTAAAAATATGTTGCAGGACAACACTTTGACATCCTCTGAATTTCAAAGGAGTCTCTATGTAGTCAACTAAAAAAGAGCCACAAAAACTGTGACTAGAATCAAATCACCTCTAGTCACAATGTCTAACGGAGGATGATTAATAATTTAGGTGAACATTTGCATTCAGCACACTCTTTACTGAATTACTTTTTGGAGATGAAGGAAATGTTTTTAACACTACACAGATGAAAGTTAAAGAGAAGTTTTTAAAAATGCATCAACAAATCAAGAATAATGCACACTGTAGGTCTGGAAAACTATTTTTGGGCCATTTGAAGAGGGCTGTTTGAGAGGATAGAGCTTCACACATGACAGCTTGAAAGAACAACAGGGGCACACAGAGGAGGAGGAAGAGAGAGAAGGCAAACGGCGGCCAGGAGGAGCGGGAGAAGCAGCGAGAGGAGGGGCACTCGGGGACCCAGCTTGGCCTCTGGGCATCTTTTCCACCGGGCACGTTTATGCCTGTCTCAGCCACTGGCCTGTGAGCTTATAAAAGCCCAAAAGGTGTCGTCACTCAGTCATGTCCGACTCTTTGTGACCCCATGGACTGTAGCCTACAGGCTCCTCTGTCCATGGGATTTTCCAGGCAAGAGTACCGGAGTGGGGTGCAATTTCCTTCTCCAGAGGATCTTTCTGACCCAGGGATCGAACCCAGGTCTCCCGCATTGCAAGCAGATCGCTTACCCTCTAAGCCACCAGGGAAGCCCAAGATCATGCCTTACTTTTCTATCCCCAAACCCCAGTGCAAGCTGGGGCAGGAGGGCTGAGGGTGGAGGTGAGCACGAATCAGAGGAGCACCCACTAGGTGCCAAGCCCCTCACAGGCATGGCCCATCTCCCCAGGGACACGCACCAGCTGCCGAAGGAGACTGAGCCTCGAGCTCCCAGGCTCCACTTGGCTGCCTGCGGCCACAGGGGTGACCTCACGATGCTCTCCTGACTCACCTTCAAATGAGGTCAACAACCCCATCCATCCCCCCCCTACCAAGGAGTATCGCAATGACAGATTGCTATGCAACCTGGCTTTCTGGAATCTGCTATCTGCCATAATTGGATCACTCTCCTGCTTAGGACTGTTGTGTGGTTTTCTACTTTACATCAGGATAAACTTCAACGGAGCTAGTGGTAAAGAACCCACCTGCCAATGCAGGAGATGCTAGGCACTCGGGTTTGACCCCTTGGTCAGGAAGATGCCCTGGAGACGGAAATGGCAACCCACTCCACTATTCCTGCCTGGAGAATCCCATGGACAGAGGAGTCTGGAGGGCTGCAGTCCATGGGGTCACAAACAGTCGGACACGACTGAAACAACTTAGCACACACACTCAAACCTTAACCAACTATCATTCAAGTTCCTTAAAATAAAAGAGGGCCCCACTCTTTTATTTATTTTTGACTATTCCCTGACTTGCATATCTGACTAGGGCAAGGCCTTAAATTGCTTCACAAAACAAACTGAGCTGAGCTGACAGGAGCAGGAGAACCAACCTCAGTGGTTACAAACTCTGGATCCGGTGACTCCAGAAGGCAGAAGAAAACCCGGCTCTGTCATTAATCAGCTGTGACCTCGAGAAAAGTCTGTTTCCTTATGTACAGAATTAAGACAGTAATAATGTGTGGGTCACAGTGTGTTGAGAGAAAATTAAATAATGCAGGCAAATGTTTATTTTCTTTATTATTAGAAATATTTCATATTATCCCACCTCTAGGCCTATGGAGAAGGAAATGGCAACCCACTCCAATCTTCTTGCCTGGAGAATCCCCATGGGCAGAGAAGCCTGGTGGGCTACAGTTCATGGGGTGGCAAAGAGTCAGACACGACAGAGTATGCACACACAGTCATTTCCAACTCTGTGTGACCCCATGGACTGCAGCACGCCAGGCTTCCCTGTTCATCACCAACTCCTGGAGCTTGCTCAAACTCATGTCCATTGAGTCGGTGATGCCATCCAACCATCTCATCCTCTGTCACCCCGTTCTCCCGTCTTCAATTCTGCCCAGCATCAGAGTCTTTTCCACTGAGTCAGTTCTTGGCATCAGGTGGCCAAAATATTTTTTATGCTTAAACTTTTTCACAATGCAGAGGCCCAGTAACTCTTTCCAGTAAATGTGGTACCTCTGTTTCCAGAGGCATCTTGGAAAGCTGCTCATCCTGTCATCCTGTTCAAAAGCAGGACGCGTTTTCCCACGGAAAGCAACCTTACGGATGGTGGGGAAATGTTGTTGCTGCTCTTTGGAATCTAGCTGTTATTTATTTTCTGTTGTTTTCTTTGGATCCACATCTGTTTCATACATGTTGGAACCTGCCCCGACAGGTCTTTACATCAGGATAAACTTCAACGGAGCTAGTGGTAAAGAACCCACCTGCCAATGCAGGAGATGCTAGGCACTCGGGTTTGACCCCTTGGTCAGGAAGATGCCCTGGAGACGGAAATGGCAACCCACTCCACTATTCCTGCCTGGAGAATCCCATGGACAGAGGAGTCTGGAGGGCTGCAGTCCATGGGGTCACAAACAGTCGGACACGACTGAAACAACTTAGCACACACACTCAAACCTTAACCAACTATCATTCAAGTTCCTTAAAATAAAAGAGGGCCCCACTCTTTTATTTATTTTTGACTATTCCCTGACTTGCATATCTGACTAGGGCAAGGCCTTAAATTGCTTCACAAAACAAACTGAGCTGAGCTGACAGGAGCAGGAGAACCAACCTCAGTGGTTACAAACTCTGGATCCGGTGACTCCAGAAGGCAGAAGAAAACCCGGCTCTGTCATTAATCAGCTGTGACCTCGAGAAAAGTCTGTTTCCTTATGTACAGAATTAAGACAGTAATAATGTGTGGGTCACAGTGTGTTGAGGAGAAAATTAAATAATGCAGGCAAATGTTTATTTTCTTTATTATTAGAAATATTTCATATTATCCCACCTCTAGGCCTATGGAGAAGGAAATGGCAACCCACTCCAATCTTCTTGCCTGGAGAATCCCCATGGGCAGAGAAGCCTGGTGGGCTACAGTTCATGGGGTGGCAAAGAGTCAGACACGACAGAGTATGCACACACAGTCATTTCCAACTCTGTGTGACCCCATGGACTGCAGCACGCCAGGCTTCCCTGTTCATCACCAACTCCTGGAGCTTGCTCAAACTCATGTCCATTGAGTCGGTGATGCCATCCAACCATCTCATCCTCTGTCACCCCGTTCTCCCGTCTTCAATTCTGCCCAGCATCAGAGTCTTTTCCACTGAGTCAGTTCTTGGCATCAGGTGGCCAAAATATTTTTTATGCTTAAACTTTTTCACAATGCAGAGGCCCAGTAACTCTTTCCAGTAAATGTGGTACCTCTGTTTCCAGAGGCATCTTGGAAAGCTGCTCATCCTGTCATCCTGTTCAAAAGCAGGACGCGTTTTCCCACGGAAAGCAACCTTACGGATGGTGGGGAAACGTTGTTGCTGCTCTTTGGAATCTAGCTGTTATTTATTTTCTGTTGTTTTCTTTGGATCCACATCTGTTTCATACATGTTGGAACCTGCCCCGACAGGGACCTGCAGAGCATGCAGAGGCTCTCTCTCGAGTTAAAAGGCTGAGGGTCTCATCTCAGCACGTTCATCCGACTAGCATTGTTACAGGGAACTCATCCGATCCTTTGGAGCCAAAACTTCCATGCTTTAAAATAAGCATCAGAGCAGGGACAGTGAAGTGACAGGGGAGGCTGCTGCTGCTGCTGAGCTCACATACGACGCCTGAAGCAGCAGTTCTCTAACAACGTAGCAAGGAGGCTCCTCTGTGAAAGCAAGACCTTGAGACACCAAGAACACAGGGTCAAACAGTGGAATCTCTTCACAGGAGTTCATTCTTCTACAAACAAAATCTGTTAAGATTCCTTCTGGCTCTGAGTAAGTTTTAAAGTAGTTTTGTTTTGGTTTTAAATAAAATGGATGGGTTTGGGGGCATACAGGCCCAATATAAATAACAATAAGTTCTGCAATGGGAATAAGCTGTAACTATAAAGTATAAACTATAAGGACAGTAATACATAACAGCCTGAAAGCATATGTGTTCTATTTCTGCAAAATTATTGAAACCACTATAACAATAATTACTTCAAAATACTGATATTAACTCCACCAGCACAAACATGTTCACAATGGTAATAATCACTGCATGTTATATTTTAAATTTTAGAAAAACAATTATATTTCTTCATGCAATTCAAAACAGTCTGAAAGAGGACTTTATGAACAATTCCCTGAAAAGGTGGAGTAGGGCAGAGTCTTGGAGCTTTACTCAAGTCATCACAATAATGATACACAAAAAACAGTCTCCTTTCCTGATGTATGTGTCTAGTGAAAGAGACTGACATTTGATCAAAAATTTCATCTGGGCGACTTATTAGGTACTGGAAAGCTGATATCATTTAAGCTACTACTTCAAAAACAAACACACAAAACAGTAAAAAGGAATTCATATAAACAGCTACTCACAAAGCAAATCAAATAACAGCTCTTACCCAGACCTGTCCACTTTGATTCTCATCTGCTAGTATGAATGCGTATGCTCAATAAAACTAAATCATCCTATACTTCATGGTAAAAGCTGTCAGCTGACTGTCACAAATGTTAATGGTACAACATTTAAATTTACTGGAATATTTTTTACTCAAAAAGGTGCAAGTGATACTAAGTCAAGCATGTTAGTACTGCATGTCATTTGTTACAGCAAGTTTCGTGTAAACATAATGAGTAGCATCTTTTGTTATCAAGGATCATAAGCATCTCAAAACCATACTATCACACACTCAGAAACGCTGGTTTGCCATTGTGCCATTACCTATTTAGGACTGAAACGCTGAGTTAAAACAATGTTAGTGCTCAAAGAATCATTACGCGACCCTTCATCATAACTTTCACAGTGGGTGGTCTGTAAAATGATCAAGAATAATATGCGGCATTCCGCGGCCACGGAGGTCAGCTTCTGCATGCAAGTCTTTGCAGGAAGAAAAAGGCCTTCAGAAAAGTGGGCCATTCATCTGCACCAAGTTCAGAGAATTTCCAGCACAGTGAAAAGATATGTTATGCAAGCACATAGATGTATTCAGTGGGGGTAGAGAGAACCAGTTACACGGAGACTACAAAGGAGCCCTCCCATGGCTCATGAATAAGTCGAGGAAATGATCAGAAAAAAAACGGAGAGAGATGTTTAGACAGATGGCCCACTTAAAATGCTGAGACAGGGCATAAGCAATTTTAATGAAACTTTAGATCTAGCATATGAATTGTGTCTTATTTCCTCCAGGGGGGGTAAAAAAAAAAAAAAGAAAGAAAGCAAACCGAAGAAGACAAAAATTCAACAATTTGCTGAAAAGCCCAGTTTTAGCAAGTTGGGATGAAGGAAGAGTCACAAATAAAAGTTTTATTAGTGCAATAAATTCACATAAAATTCTTCACAGAGCCATCAGCCATCAGAATGAATATGAAAAAGCATGGAATGAACAGATTAAAAGAATTTTAAACAGAAGTCTACTGCCAAACCAAACAAAAATCTAAGCCTTATTATGTGAGAACTTACAACACTCCAACATTAAAGTTCATCACTGCAGAAGAAAGATAAAAGCAGCGTTTTCCAAGAACCTCTTCAAAGCTAGAACTTGTCATAGTGGAGGAACAGAACTCTGCCTATACGCAATTTAAAACGTGTACGTGAGAATAGAGGAGACTGCAGAGGAGAAGGTGTATCACAAAATTGTGCCTAGAAGGAGTTAGCGAATATCCCCAAGTCTAGCTGCATTAGCAATAAAAATAATTACACAAATGACACCTGAATCTAGAAATGAACCACATTACTTATAATCTTAAGCATATTTTAATATTATGCAAACTACATTTTTTTTCTTCCACCAATGAGGCTTTATGGTTCTCAGTCTGACCTCTAGGTACAACTAGTGACGAAGACAGTGCTGGTAGTGTATAGCATCACCCCGGCAGCGTCTGACTGGTCACTACATGACCTGGGCCCCTATGGTGGTTCAGTGAAAAAGAATCTGCCTGCCAATGCAGGAGACATGGGGTCGATCTCTGATTTGGGAAGATCCCACATGCCATGAAGCAGCTAAGCCCGTGTGTCACAACTACTGAGCCTGGGCTCTAGAGCCCAGGAGCCCCAACTACTGAGCCCACGTGCCTGAACTACTGAAGCCCATGTGTCCTAGAGCTGTGCTCTGCAGCAAGAGAAGCCACTGGAATGAGAGCCTATGCACTGCAACTAGAGAGCGGACCCCACTCGCCACAACCAGAAAAAGCCCTCGCGGCACCAAAGACCCAGCACAGTCAAAAAAGAACCCAATTAATAAAACTATTATTAGCTTTAAGTTACATGACCTTTACAAGTTACTATACCTCTTGCACATCAGTTTCCTTATCAGTAACACAAAAATAGTAGGACTACTTAATTTACATGTTGATTAAATGAGATTAAAGGTATAAAACGATTAGATAGGTGCTTGGCACAATAAAGGCTAATTAAGAGACACTATCAACATTATCATGACTTGTCTGGTGCAGTAACACATGAAACCCTCCTCTATTGTTTCAACCACCTGCTATTCAATGCTATACAATTTAAATACAGTGAAATTTAAAAATCTTAAGTTCCATCATTTATTTTTCAAATAAATCTGCCCCTTCCCAACAACAGTTCAACTATAAAGCTCCCCATAAACTTCAAAAAATAGGTACTCCTGTGTGTGGTTTTTACCCAAAATAATGTTTCTGAAATTCATTCACGTTGACTTGTTCGTTCTTTTTGGCCGCTGAGTAGTGCTCCGTTGCATGCGAGCACACTAAATGAGTTCACCCTTCATTGACGGGCCTTTGTGTGGTTTCCACGTTGGGGCTCTCATAAACAAAGCTGCTATAAATATTCTTTGTACAAATATTTTTTGAGGACTTATGTTTTCGTTTCTTGTGGGTAAATATACCTTAATCTTAAGAGTGGAAATTCTATGATGAATGTACATCCAACTTTATTTCTGGACTTCTATTCTACTAATCAACGCATTTATTCCTATGCCAGTACCACACTGTCATAATTACTATAACCTTGCATCATGTTTTAAAATCAGGAAGTATGAGTCTCCCCCCGATTTTGTTGTTCTTTTTCAAGACTGTTTCGGTTATGCTGAATCTCTTGCACTTTCACATAAATTTTGGAATGTGATTATTTCTGCAAAAAACACAGCTGGGATTTAATAGTGATGGCATCAAATCTGTATATCATCATTTTGTCTTCTGATCCATGAATGTGAGATGTTTATCCATTTATTTGTCTTTATTTAAACAATTGTTCTCTACAGTTTTGAGTATATAATCTTACACTTTTTTAAAAAAATTTGCACTTAAGTACTGCATTCCTTTTGCTGCTGCTGTAAAATAAAATTGTTAATTTTATTTTTGGTTCATAACACTGCTATTGTATAAAATAAAATGGATATTTACATGCCACTCTTATATTTCACACTCTTTCAAAAGTTATTTATTATTCTAATAGGATTTTTTTTGTGTATGTGTGAATTCCTTAAGATTTTCTATATACAAAAACATGTCACCAAAATTAGAGAGTTTATTTCTTCCCCCTCTTGATACCTTTAATTTTTCATGCCAAACTGTCCAAGCCAGAAACTCCAGGAAAATGTTGAAAAACGAACAACACACACTCATGTCTTATTCCTGACTTTAAAGGAAAACATTCAATTGTGTGCCAACAGATATGATGTTAGGTGTGGATTTTTCATAGATGGCCTTCATTGGGTTCAGGAAGTTCCCTTCTATGCCTAATTGGTTGAGTATTTTATCATGAAAGGCTGCTTGATTTTTCCAAATGTTTTTTCTGCATTTCTTCATATAAATCTGTGGATTCTGCCCATCATTATATGATTTATCACACCGAATGATTTTTGGATGTTAAGCCAACTGTGTATGCCTAATGTAAAACTCACTTGGTTATGGTACGTAATCATTTTATATATTCATGAATTTAGTTTGCTAGTATTTTGTTGAGGACTTTTGCATTAATATATGAGGGAGGTTGGTCTTTAGTTTTCTTTTTTTCTAACATCTTTATCTGGTTTTGGTACTATGGTATAATAATACTGGCCTTGGAGAATGAGTTGCAAATTCTATCCTTCTTTTGTATTTTTTGCAAGAGTTTATAAAAAGATAAGTATTAGTTGATTTCCTTCTAAATACTTCACTGAATTCACCAGTGAAGCCATTATCCCTGGGCTCTTCTTTCTAGGAAATTTTGTGATGACTAATTCAGTCTCTCACAGGTCTATTCAAATTTTCTATTTTCTCTTAAGTTAGTGCTGGTAGCTTGCATCTTTCTACAAATTTCTCCATTTTATCTAAGTTAGCATATAATTATTCACATGATTCCCTAATCATGCTTTTAATTTTCATAAGGTCAGTAGGTACAATACATATTTCATCACTAATTTAATGATCTGAGTCACTCTTTCTCTTGGTCAATCTCTCTAAAGGCCTGTCACTTCCACTGATCTTCCTAAGGACCAAATTCTGCTTTGATTGATCTCCACTGTTTTTTTAATTTTTTATTTATTTCCTCTCTAATGTTTAGTATTTTCTTCTCTCTGCTTGTTTTTGGTTTACTTTGTTCTACTTTTCCAATTTTCCTGAAATGGAAGATAAGGTGACTAACATGAAACCTTCTTTTAATTCATTTATTTTGCTGCACTGAATCTTAGCTGTGGCATGCAGATCCAGTTTCTTGACCAGGGATCGAACCCAGGCCTCCTGGCACGGGGAGCACTAAGGCTTAGCTACTGGACCACCAGGGAAGTTCTGAGATCTTTTTCAATATGTGTTTACAGCTTTAAACATCCCTCTAACCACTGAATGCATTTCATAATATGTTTTTTAATGTTCTGATCTGTTTTAATTTCAAAATATTTTTCTAATTTCTTTGTGATTTCTTATTCATCCCATTTGCTATTTAGGGGTGAATTATTTAACTTTAACAAATTTCCTTTTTTGTTGACTTCTCATTTCAATAAACTATGTTTGGAGAACATACTTGGGGTATTTCAGTCCCTTTACATGTACCAAGGCGTGTTCTATGGCCTGGCATATGAGATGCTTTACTGTGGAAAGTATTACACATGTACTTGGGATGCTGCATGTTCTGCTGTCGAATGTATTCTTCTATACAGATATCTTCTATTCATCTATATAGATATATTAGATCTATTTGGCTTATAATGTTATGCAAGTCTTCTATTTCCTTGTTCATCAAGCCTAGTTTTATCCATTATTGAAAGTGGAGTATTCAAATCTCCAACTATTACTGGTGAATTGTTAATTTCTCATTTCAACTGTCGCAGTTTGGCTTCATATATTTGGGGACTGCATTATCAGGTAACATATACGTTCAGAACTCTTATAGCTTTCTCATGGATTGACTGTTCTATCATTATAAAATACCCCTCTGTATCCATTAACAATTTCTGTCTTAAAATTATAATTACACTAGTATTACAAATATAGTATGTCTGATAACTCTATCCTTTTACCTTCAGCCTATTCTGTCTTTATGTCAAAGAATATTTATTGTAGAAAGATTATATGTGATCTTATTTTTTTATCCACCATACTAATATGTGCCCTAAATTGTTGTGCTTACTCCATTTACAGTAAATATACTTCTTCATTAAGCAAGATTTACATCTGCCATTTTACTTTTTGCTTCTCGTATCTTTTTGTTCTGCCATTCTCCCATTATTGTCTTAAATAGATATTTCTCAGTGTACAATTTTAAATCCCTTGATGAGGCATACATAAAATTTGCTGCACTTCATAGCTTTGTTTTCTCTACCATTTGCCGTCTTATTGTCATACAAATTATATTTGTATATATGACACGCCTGTAAACTTAGAATTAAAATTACTGCATTCTGTAATGCTTTTAAATAAAAAAGGGGAAAAGATATGACTAAAACTACATTTATACTTTCTTTTATATTTACTGACATAGTAATTTTTAATCAGTGCTCCTTCTACTTCGTACATATTTAAGTTTCTGTTAAATTTCCTTGTATAGCACCTTGAAAAACATCCTTTTATACTTTTTCTTGCATAGGTCTGCTGGTTTAGTTTCTCTTATTTGTTTCGAATCTCTTAATGTCTCCTTCATGATTAAAAGTTAGTTTTGCTGGATATAAAATTTTCTGTTGACATTTATTTTTAATTTTTCAGCACTATATCTACCATCCCATTCTCTTCTGGACACCTTGGTATCTGATGAGGTTCAGCTCAGTTCAGTCGCTCAGTCATGTCCGATTCTTTGCAACCCC
>SJYC01059757.1:0-16603 GCA_006408675.1 Madoqua kirkii
AATTTTGTTATGAATGTAGGGGTAGTGTGGATTTAGTTTCAGTTCCAAAATCAAGGATTTTACTATCCTATAAAACACATCCCGAGTTCAAACTATTTAAAGGGGGTTAAACAAAATGCAAACATTTAATGCAACATTAAGCATATGAAATAAAAACTTGATTGCCAAAAGAAAGCATGCTATTCTGTTACCCTGGTGACAGGTTAAAAAAGGGATTGTGATCTGAATAGCTATATGATATGAAATTAAAATGTTTCACATTGAACAATCCAAAATGAATTGGGAAAGGTTAGAGTAGAGGAGAGAGAAATCAATTCTCCAATGGCAATGGGTGAATGGGAGAGAAGAATGAATAGGATTTGCCAGTGGGGTGCAACAGCTGCCAAATATTCCTGCAGCCAAAGAATCACAATAATACTGATGAAGTGTGCAAGAGCTTTTGGAATCATTGCAGGGAACAGAGACATTCTCCTGCAATAATGAGGCTATTCTCTCTTCCATTCAACTCTTGTAGTACAACGAAAAACAAAAAAAGAAAAATATTTTAAAATATAACATTTAACAAAAAGCATATGAATATGACATATTTTCCACTTAATATTTTGTTCCTAAATTCACATAGGTTTCTAAATCATCCAAGACACAGTCTTATTAAGAAAATGAAAACATAAGAGAGATATCAAAAAGTAAGGCAAGCTTAAAGGATGAAGACTGAATTAACATTTTGTTTCCTCTTGGTGCTTTGATTTAATTAAAGAGATATTTCCAAAGGTACAATATAGCTGGGTATGCTTGTGAGCATATACCCAAAGTACTATTTTTAATTATATACTTATCAGAATATCAACTCCCTTGTCATAATGAAATGGCCTATCTGAGAACATAAATGAAAGAAGTATAATATAAGTTTTAATTTGTTGTCGCAGATGATGTAAATTTTAATAATTCGATATATCCTTTTAAATTCAGAAATAATTGGAAGAGTTAATATGCAGTGGCCAACAATATTGCTTTTCCTTGGGATTATTTACAAATGGCTACTTTTTTCTGTTTCCTTCCCCAGTTTTACTTCATTGACTGTGGTATTTCAAAACCTTAAACTTTTATTACCTAATTGAAAACTTAATGAGTGAATGAACTACAAATCTAAAACAAGGCAAGCACATTCTTATTTAATAGCAAGAAAAAAACAGATAATTGCATCTGTCAGGTTAAAAAAAAAATCACTAAAAAATTGATTCTCCATTTTATCAGGAAACCAGATGAGAAAAGAAAATACTGCAGAAATGTAGACACAATGACTGTACTTCGGGCGAAAGTCCTCTCCCATTATGCTGCTGCGACTCGAAGAGTTAAACTTTGGACAGGCTGTGCAGCCAGCCAAGGTACTTGATACATGTGTTCTGCTAAGCTGGAGCTCAAAGTGGTGGTTATACACTGACTCCATACACGCAAAGTAATCCTCTACAAAAGTGAACACTACATTTTTAAAAACGTCTCTGATTGGAGCCTTTTCATCAGTATTATCACAGGCCAAAGTGAAAGTGTTCCTTTCCTCACATCTTTAACTTCTGCTCAAATATCAAGAGAGAAGTTTAAGTAGAAACCATAAAGAAGAGGATCTGCCCCAGATTCAGTTAGGATAAGAACTGAAAAAGATTTCAGGAGGGCTCATCCAATGCACTACCACCATCTCTCAGAGGAGGAAACTGAAGTCAAAAGTTGAAACATTTTACACAAAGAGTTGTACCACCTTGATACTCAACAGTGGTGCTGAGACTATACTTCTGACTCCCGACACCTGACCCAGTGCTGGTCTCACCATACCACGAGCTGTGACATTTCACTGCCAGGTGAAGGAGCCAAAAGAACCAAAGATGGTACAATTTTCCTAGCCTGAATGACTCAATAGAATAGGAAAGTGTACATGACTACAGGGTTGAACAGATGTAGGCTGTACCATCACTCTGTACCGCGAGGGACCACCAATACCACATAACCTAATTAATTCCCAGATTTATCAATCCTATCTAAGCAAGATTTTCTATCATATGTTAACTTTTTTAAAGTAGTAATTTTGTACAGTCCTTAAAAACCACTTTTTCAAAAACTACTACAGAGAAATGTAGACAACATAATGGTATGTAAAAATAAAAAATAAAAGACTCTTTAAAAGCAGAGTGGTACATTTTCTATAAAATCAAGACAAGACATTAACCATATGTATGTAAATATGAAACCCTGAGAGTTGCTGGTACTCGCAGGCTCCAATTTCTTTTTCCGTTTCATCGTGTTCAGTTGCGAAGTCGTGTCCAACCCTTTGCGACCCCAGCACACCAAGCTTTCCTGTTCTTCATACCCTGAACTGCAGCACACCAAGCTTCCCTGGCCTTCAATATCTCCCTCACTTTGCTCAAACTCATGTTGATTCAGTTAGTGATGCCATCCAATCATCTCATCCTCTGTTGCACTCTTCTCTTACCCTCAACCTTTCCCAGCATCAGGGTCTTTTCCAGTGAATCAGCTCTTCCCATCAAGTGGCCAAAGTATCAGAGATTGAGTTTCTACATTAGTCATTCCAATGAACAACCAGGACTGATCTCCTTTAGGATGGACTGGTTGGATCTCCTTGCAGTCCAAAGGACTCTCGAGAGTCTTCTCCATCACCACAGTACAAAAGCATCAATTCTTCGAAGTTCAGCTTTCTTTAAGGTCCCACTCTCACAACCATACATGACTACTGGAAAAACCACAGCTTTGACTATACGGACCTTGGTTGGCAAAGTGATGGCGCTGTTTTCTTGAACCCTCATCAGTTTAACTTTTAACTACTACTTCCCACTCAACATTCCTGAAAACTACCTATCAAGGTCTCCTATGACCTCCACATTGTGAAACTCAACAGTCGACAGTCTTTCTCACAGTGATGTAATTCAGTTGAACACTCCGTCTGTCCACTGGTTCTCTGAACGTCACGCCTGCCTACTTTCCCACCCTTGTCCTCTGCTCTTCCTTCTCAGTCTCCTTCGCTGGATCCATCTGATCTTCCTGACTCATCCATGTGGAGTGTCCCAGGCTGGGCCTGGGCCCTCTGCTCCCAGCTGGTCTCCCAGTTTCCACTCTTGTCCCTCTTGAGGCGTTTATGATACTGTGGGCCCAATGATCTTGTGGCATATCAAGCTCTGCTTTGTCAAAACCCCGCATGGTCTCCCCATTGCTCAAAGGTTAAATGTCTAAGGCCTGTGACTCCCTATCAAGACTCCTTCTCTTCTATTCTATGGCTTGCTCCCTCCTCTCAAGCAAGAGTATCTGCCTTCCTGCTGTTTCTCAAACAGGCCGGGCATATTTGACTTCGGCTGCTTTGCATTTGCTGTCTTCTCTCATCAGAGGATCTTTCCTCCAGATAATCACATGACTCACTTCTTTCTGCCTCTAGGTCTTTGCTCTAATGTTAATCTTCCCATCCTGCTAACCCATCCTGCCATCTACATCCCTGCAACCAAATTAAAACTGCAACTAGCCCACCATCCACCCCCAGGATGTGCTACAACCCCTCTTCCCTGTTTTGCTTTCACCAAAATATTTATCATCATATTTGATGCCCTACATCTGTTTTGTCTGCCTACCTTCTACTTAAATGTAAGCTCAGTGGAGGCAGGATATTTTTTTTTAATCATTTTCTTCAACACCAAATTCTCTAAATTTTCAAACTCAATACTCACAATGATCAGTAGGTAATTTACAAAGACATATGGTTGTATTTAATATACATAACTGATTTTATTATTCAATAAGGAATGGAAGAGTACATCTTTAAAAAAATATTTCAAATCAATAGCTAACATACCCGTTGATGCTGAAAAATTAAAGGTATTTGAGTTATTCAGGAATCAAAAAAGTATATATCATTTCTACTACCCTTGAAATAGAATTTGTGTCATTAGAGATTAAAAAAAAGAAAATCAGGAGGGATACCTAAAGGTTAATGGTCATCTAGTTAAGTAGTTTATATCTCACTTGACAATGACAAACACTTTAAGCACCACTATTACCCTCATATTATAGGTAAAGAAACAAAGTCCAGAGGAGGCAAAATAATTTATCCTACAATAGCAGCTGGAGATAGCAAAACCAGGGAGAAATACAACTCTGTGGCACAAAAGCCTGTGCGCTTAAACTTGAAACTATACTGGCAGTGCTAGCCAGGAGAACATGACAAGAAAAACAAATAGTATAACCCATACAAAGACAGGCAGGGAGTTGTTATTAGGAAATGTAAAGAGTCTACTTTAGCTGATTCAGTTCAGTTCAGTTGCTCAGTCGTGTCTGACTCTTTGAGACCCCATGAATGGCAGCACGCCAGGCCTCCCTGTTCATCACCAATTCCCGGGGTTCACTTAGATTCACATCCATCGAGTCCGTGATGCCATCCAGCTATCTCATCCTCTGTTGTCCCCTTCTCCTCCTGTCCCCAATCTCTCCCAGAATCAGAGTCTTTTCCAGTGAGTCAACTCTTCGCATGAGGTGGCCAAAGTACTGGAGTTTCAGCTTTAGCATCAGTCCTTCCAATGAACACCCAGGGCTGATCTCCTTTAGGATGGACTGGTTGGATCTCCTTGCAGTCCAAGGGACTCTCAAGAGTCTTCTCCACCACCACAGTTCAAAAGCATCAGTTCTTCTGCACTCAGCTTTCTTCACAGTTTAACTCTCACATCCATACATGACCACTAGAAAAACTACAGCCTTGACTAGACGGAGCTTTGTTGGCAAATTAATGGCTCTGCTTTTGAATATACTATCTAGATTGGTCATAACTTTTCTTACAAGGACTAAGCGTCTTTTAATTTCATGGCTGCAATCATCATCTGCAGTGATTCTGGAGCCCCAAAAAATAGTCTGACACTGTTTCCACTGTTTCCCCATCTATTTCCCATGAAGTGATGGGACCAGATGCCATGATCTTCATTTTCTGAATGTTGAGCTTTAGGCCAACTTTTTCCTTCTCTTCTTTCCCTTTCATCAAGAGGCTTTTTAGCTCCTCTTCACTTTCTGCCATAAGGATAGTATCATCTGCATAAATGAGGTTATTGATATTTCTCCCAGCAATCTTGATTCCAGCTTGTGTTTCTTCCAGTCCAGCGTTTCTCATGATGTACTCTGCATACAAGTTAAATAAGCAGGGTGACAATATACAGCCTTGACATACTCCTTTTCCTATTTGGAACGTCTGTTGTTCCATATTCCGTTCTAACTGTTGCTTCCTGACCTGCATACAGGTTTCTCAAGAGGCAGGTCAGGTGGTCTGGTATTCCCATCTCTCTCAGAATTTTCCACAGTTTATTGTGATCCACACAGTCAAAGGCTTTGGCATAGTCAATGAAGCAAAAATAGATGTTTTTCTGGAACTCTCTTGCTTTTTCCATGATCCAGCAGATGTTTGCAATTTGATCTCTGGCTCCTCTGCCTTTTCTAAAACCAGCTTGAACATCTGGAAATTCACGGTTTACGTATAGCTGAAGCCTGGCTTGGAGAATTTTGAGCATTACTGTACTAGCATATGAAATGAGTGCAACTGTGCAGTAGTTTGAGCATTCTTTGGCATTGCCTTTCTTTGGGATTGGAATGAAAACTGACCTTTTCTAGTCCTGTGGCCACTGCTCAGTTTTCCAAGTTTGCTGGCATATTGAGTGCAGCACTTTCACAGCATCATCTTTCAGGATTTGAAACAGCTCCACTGGAATTCCATCACCTCCACTAGCTTTGTTCGTTGTGATGCTTTCTAAGGCCCACTTGACTTCACACTCCAGGACCTCTGACTCTAGATGAGTGATCACACCATTGTGATTATCTTGGTCTTGAAGATCTTTTCTGTACAGTTCTTCCGTGTATTCTTGCCACCTTTTCTTAGTATCTTCTGCTTCTGTTAGGTCCAGACCATTTCTGTCCTTTATTGGACCCATCTTTGCATGAAATGTTCCCTTGGTACCTCTAATTTTCTCAAAGAGATCTCTAATCTTTCCCATTCTGTTGTTTTCCTCTATTTCTTTGCACTGATCGCTGAGGAAGGCTTTCTTATCTCTTCTTGCTATTCTTTGGAACTCTGCATTCAGATGCTTTTATCTTTCCATTTCTCCTTTGCTTTTCACTTCTCTTCTTTTCACAGCTATTTGTAAAGCCTTCCCAGACAGCATTTTGCTTTTTTGCATTTCTTTTTGACGGGGATGGTCTTGATCCCTGTCTCCTGTACAATATCATGAACCTCAGTCCATAGTTCATCAGGCACTCTATCACATCTAGTCCCTGAAATCTATTTCTCACTTCTACTGTATAATCAGAAGGGATTTGATTTAGGTCATACCCAAATGGTCTAGTGGTTTTCCCTACTTTCTTCAATTTGAGTCTGAATTTGGTAATAAGGAGTTCATGATCTGAGCCACAGTCAGCTCCTCGTCTTGTTTTTGTTGACTGTATAGAACTTCTCCATCTTTGGCTGCAAAGAATATAATCAATCTGATTTCGGTTGATTACTCAGCATCTATTTCACATCAAGCCCCAGGCAATCATGATAATCTGTTTCCTTTTGCAGTGACAGGTTTAGGAACAGGATGAGTTCTCCCTGGTCAATGAGAACCAAGAAGTAGCTGCTTGGATAACATCCAGGATAGGTTTCCTCACATCCTAGAGACAGACATGATCTGGATTTGACTCCTGTAACTTCTACAACTGCCCTGCCATCACAGCTGCCTGACCAAGCCCAGGCAGAGCGGAAAGCAAAGCTAAGGAACTACCAAGAAGCAGTGCCAGCAGATATGCATACTGAGTCTTGTCCTTTCCATTCTCGGAGCCTCCTGCTCAACGTTGAGATGTGTCCGTTTGAATCAGGCTTTGTTACTTAAATCCAAAAGCATCCCAGTGATTCAGGAGGTTCTATGACTGCAGTGGTGGAACTGGACCTGAACCATTGTAAAGTGAGAGGAGCGTTCAAGTGCAGAAAGGGGAATTCTGCCCTGTGAACAACATCTGAGTCTCACTGATGCAATGGATAGGAGTTTGCGCAAACTCTGGGAGACAGTGAAGGACAAAAAAGCCTGGTGTGCTGCCGTGCACTGGGGTCACAAAGAGTAGGACACAACTGAACAACTGAACAACAAGGAAAACAGGCATTCTGATCAAAACTAAATGAAAGATTTCTGAAAGAAACTATTTTCTTTACTAGTTTCTCCTCCAATCTTATCAGCAGATAGTAAAACCAATTACTATACTAAACCACAATGTCAACAAGATCATTTCATTTTCGAATAACATGAAGCGATTGTTCAACCCAACTTTTAATGATTCACTTCTGTCAAGAAAAGTGTTTCGGAAAAGAAGGATTACAAAGCAAAATAATTCCATATTAAGTAAGTAGTTATGCAAAAACTTAATTCGCTTTATTAGACAAAGCAAAACTGTTATATGTCTCTGACATTAACTTTACTCTCTTGCTAAATGCACTGTCTTTTTACTATCCCAATAGTAGGGGCAAATATTATTAAACTTTTTCCAGGTCATAAATGATGAAAGATTACCATCCATGGAGAAACTGGGAAAATAAGATCAGCAGCCAAAACAAGCAACACAAAGGAAGTACTGCAGGCTACTGGGTTTGGAGGCAAAACAGCTCCATGACGGAGCCACATGCAGCCACACCTGGAGGCCAACTCTGTTCTCCACTCTCCAGGCCACAGTGAAAACATGGCTGTGAAGCCTAAATGGGAAGAGCCAATCAGCTTACATCAACTCTGGTGTCGGGGACCTCTTCAGCAAATAAGCCAACACAGTTTCAGTTCATTTTGCCTAACCAAGGAGAAGGCAATGGCAACCCACTCTAGTACTCTTGCCTGGAAAATCCCATGGATGGAGGAACCTGGGTGGCTGCAGTCCATGGGGATGCACAGAGTCGGACATAACTGTAGTGACTTAGCATCAACCAAGATTATGCTTTATCTAAAAGACTGGTATAAACGTTATAGGTCTTTGCTGCTAGGGTGGTAGCAACTTTACAATACACAAGTCTATTTAATAAATGGTAAGCTCAATAGAAACTTGGCAAAAATAATATTTTGTAGTATGTCCACAATTATCTACATAACCAAAATTTTGGCTTAAATATTTCAAACATAATTTTTTTTCCAACTTCTAAAGGGTAGTGAGAGAGTTAATCACTCAGTCATGTCTAATTCTTTGAGACCCTAGGGACTGTAGTGCACCAGGCTCCTCTGTCCATGGGATTCTCCAGGCAAGAATACTGGAGTGGGTTGCCATGCCCTCCTCCAGGGGATCTTCCTGAACCAGGGATCGAACTTGGATCTCCTGCATTACAGGCAGATTCTTTACCATCTGAGCCACCAGGGAAGTTCAAAGGGTAGTGAATTCAACAGCAGTGTAACAGGAGGAGGAGTCCAGGAAGATGACAGAACAGGTAGAAAGCGCCAGGAGTCTGTCTCCCCACCTAGACAACAATCACACTGGCAGAGTCCGTCTAACAGAACCGAGAGTTCCCAACTCTGCAACTTTCAGAAGGCGGCTCAGGTGGTAAATCGTGATGACTTCTGGTCAACTTCAGCTTTACAGTGGCAGCTCCCCATCCCCCTACCCTCAAGCTGCCAGGCAGGCAACTGTGGGTGAGTTCACTGGAGTAGCTTGCACACAGCTTGTGCAAGCCGGGGTGGGCAAAAATGGACCCTGTCCCTGAAATATTGAGGATCTGAGCTCTGCACTGATAACTGCTGCTTCTGACCACAGAGGAGCAGACAGAGAAGCGAGTAGCCACTGTTAGAGTAGCCATTGTTACCGTACCTCCAGCATTGCTGCAAGCCCCTCCTCCTCTGGATGGAATGACTTCCAGGAGATTTAAAGGTATAGTGTATTCCTAACTGCCGTGCCCCTTAACTTTTTTCTTTTGTTTTTCCCCGCTTTTCAGGAGCTAGGCCTTAAAGGCTAAGATGTTCTAAAACAACTGTATATACAAGGAAAACTGGCAAGTGACTGCACACGCCCAGGGTAAGTCTAAGAAAAGACCTGAGAAGAATTTAAGTTTACATCCTGCCTGATCCTTGGCACAGAGACAATTTGCAACAATCAAAACAACAAAATGAAAAAGACAATACTGAAAACCATTAAACCTTGGGGAAGAAAGAGAATCTGATTTTCAAAGTCATAACATTATTAAATTAAAATGTTCAATGCACAACCAAAAAATCGGAAGTCATACAAATAAAAGGCAAGTATGGCCAACTCAAAGGGGAAAAAAATCAACAGATTTATCCCTGAAAAAGACCTAATGGCAGATATAATAGAAAAAGACTTTAAAACTGTCTTAAAGATGCTAAATGAACTAAAGGAGGAAAAATCAAGAAAACAATGGGTAAGCAAAATAAAAGTATCAATAAAAAGACAGAAAATCTAAAAAGAAATGAAGAAATTCTGGAGCTTAAAAGTACAATAATTGAAATGAAAAACTCACTCAAGTAATTCAAAGGTGGATCTGAGCAGTCAGAAGGAAAAAAAAATCAATCAGTATGAAGATAGGACAATAGAATTATCAAGTCTGAAGAACAGAAAGAAAAAAGATGGTTTAAGAAGAGCGAACAGAACCTAAGGGTCCCGTGGAGACACCACCAAGTAGACCAACATACACACCGAGAGAGTCCCGGCAGGAGAGAAAGGGGCAAAGAGAACATCTGAAGAAACAGTGACCGAAAACACCCCAGCCTTGATGACAGACATGAATGCACACATTCAAAAAGCTCAACAAGCTCCAAAGATGAACGCAAAGACCCACAGCCAAACTTTCAAACGCTGACAACAAAATCTTGAAAGAGAGGGACGAATCTTCAAGTGAAAATAAGATTATCGGCAGATTTCTCATCAGAAACTCTGGAGGCCAAAGAGAGAGGGCTGATATATTCAAAGTGCTAAAAGAAAAAAAAAATTGTCAACCAGGAATCCTAAATCCAGGAAAAATATCCTTCAAAGGTGAGGGAGCAGTTAATATCTTTCCAGATAAAACAGAAGCTGAGAGTCTATGACAACTAGACCTGCCCTGCAAAAAAAAAAAAAAAAAAAAGCTAAAAGAAGTCCAGCAGAGTGGAATGAAGACACTAGACAGTACCAAGAAGCCACTTGAAGAAATAAGTATCTCAGTAAAGGGAAATACATGGACAATCATAAAAGCTAGTATTACTGCAACAATGCTTGTAACTTCACTTTTTTGTTCTCTACATGATTTAAGGGCCTAATACATTTAAAAAGTACTAGAGTGAACGCTAATATCATTTTAACTTTTCCCATGAGCCAACTCATTAGAAAAGACCTGATGCTGGGAAAGACAGAAGGCAGAAGGAGAAGGGGATGACAGAGGACAAGATGATTGGAAGGCATCATTGACTCAACAGACTTGAGTTTGAGCAAGCTCTGTGAGATGGTGAAAGACAGGGAAGCCTGGCATGCTGCAGTCCAATGGGTCACGAAGAGTTGGACACAAATGAGCGACTGTTTTAAACAACATCATTTAAAAATCACTAGAGTGGAAAAAAAAATTCACTGGAGTGAAAGCTAGTATCATTTTATTTTTGTTTTGCAACTCCATGCTTTGTTTTCTATATAATTTAAGAGGCTAATGCATTTAAAATAATTATTGGTTTATAGTTTCAGACCTAGACTGTATAAGGGTCTAATTCTGTGATGTTAACACCTGCGCCCAGGCAATCACCTGACCTTTATTCTGTCTTTTATACTTCTGTTCTTTCTATAAATTTCCAATAAAGGAAATTATACATGGTATTGTCTTCTTTAACTGATTTCTTTCTCTTAGTATGATTTTGTTTTTAGGTTTATGCATGTATCAATACTGCATTTCTTTGTATTGCTAAGTAGTATTCCATCATAAAGATGTACCACATTTATTTATCCACTCTCCACCTGATATTAGAAAAATGCAAATCAATGCAAATCAACTACAATCAGGTACACCTCACTCCAGTCAGAATGGCCATAATTTTTTTTAAAATCTATAAATAACAAATACTGAAAAGGAAGTGATGAAAATGTAACCCTTCCACCTTCTTGTTGGGAATGCGTAAGTTGGTACAGCTACATGGAACACAGTATGGAAGTTCCAGAAAAAACTAAAAACAGAACTACCATGGGATCCAGCGATCTCACTCCTGGCATATATCCAGACAAAACTATAATTCAAAAAGATACATACACCCCTCAGTTCACAGTAGCACTGTTCACAATCAACAGCATATGGAAGCATTCATCTGTCCATGGACAGATGAATGAATCAAGCTGTGGTGCACACACACACACAGAAACACACACACACACACACACACACACACACACACACACACACACACACACTGGACTATTACCCAGCCATAAAAAAGAATGAAATAATGCCATTTACAGCAACATAAATGCAACTAGAGATTATTTTACTAAATCAGAATGAGAAACACAAATACCATATAGTACCACTTATATATGAACCTATCTAATGAAACAGAAGCATTCAAACAGAGTACAGACTTGTGGCTGCCAAGGGGGAAGGGACTGGGGGAGGGAAGCAGTGGGAGGCTGGGGTTAGGTTAGCAGGTATCAGCTTTTATAAATAGGATGGATAAACAACAAGGTCCTACTGCATAGCACATGGAAATATAGTCAATATTCTATAATGGAAAAGAATAGTTAAAAATAATAATATATATGTATATATGTATAACATATATAACTAAATCACCCTGTTGTACCACAGAAATTATCACAACATTGTAAATCAACTTCAATAAAAAAATAACAAAAGAAAAGAGATTTTCTCAGTAAAACAACATTAGCCATAAATATACACCCTAAGCCAAATTTTGTTTTCCTTCTACCTAATTTTTCAGGGGTAACCTGAATTTCTGATCTGTGCCCTTCAGACCTGCTCGGTCACTTGTCACCTTTTTTCTTTTATTTTAATCATTATTCTTCCTCTTGAAAGTGAAAGTGAAGCTGCTCAGTCGTGTCCGACTGCTTGTGATCCCATGGACTATATACATTTCATGGAACTCTCCAGGCCAGAATACTGGAGTTGGTAGCCTTTCCCTTCTCTAGGGGATCTTCCCAACCTAGGGATCAAACCCAGGTCTCCTGCATTACAGGTGGATTCTTTACCAGCTGAGCCACAAGGGAAGCCCAAGAATACTGGAGTGGGTATCCTATCCCCTCTCCAGCAGATCTTCCTGACCCAAGAATCGAACCGGGGTCTCTTGCATTGCAGGCGGCTTCTTCACCAACTGAGCTACCAGGGAAGCTCCTTCCTCTTGAGGAAAAGCAAAAAGAAAAGGAGTTGATATAACACAATTTTATTACCTGTCTCACCCCAACAAGTAATGGATACTACTTGCTAATGCAGGACTACTCTAGTAGGTACACAGAGATTCATAGGAAATAATCCTGTCACTCAGAAGCATGAAGGGCACAATGATTTTGTTTTATTTGCCCCAGTATAAAGCAGGTTTTCCCCTTTGCTTATTAGGCTATTACAAGGCAAAAAAGTACACTTAGGGTTCACATATAACTAACTCAATCTGCTGTTAATTCTTTCTTGTTTCTTATACATATATTTTTTAACTGCTCAGACTATTTCCTGTTTTAGTACTATCCCCCTTCTCAATACATTTTTCAAGATTAAGAAGGTAAGAAAACAGAAGTAATAAATACAAACTATCTGAACGGATTCCCTGTAAGATTTCAGAGTACCTTCCTCAATGTTGTCCAAGTTTCTCTGCTCATTTATTCTGTTTTAGATGGTTTCACATACCTTGAATTTCCATGGTCTTGAAAATGCTGTGCTCTTAATTGGGATGCCACAAACAAGGATGACGCTACTGCCAGGAACTGGTTTCTCTCAGTCTCTGTTAACTGGTGTCCTGAGGGAAATCAGCCAATCACGCACATAATGTTAACATCTTTCCTTCTGTTTTACAAAACTGGTAGTATTCAAACAAGCATTTTATCAAACATCTGTTATGGAGCTAGTGTTGTACCAGGGACTGGGCTGTGCCAGGCGAAAGGAGGGAGCAAGATTATTTAAATACAACAAAAACCCCTGCCCACCGCAAGCTTGTAGTCTGATTTCAGAAAGAAGATGTTAAACAGACGCACAGAACAAAACAATTATCAAAAATAAATAAATAAATAAAACTACCGACACAGATCTCTAGGAAAACCTTAGGGCTCCTCACAGGTGCTTCCCTTCATCAATCTCTACCCCAATCTTACTTCTAAGGAGAGAGCAGGTAAAGTGAGGAAAAGGCGTGCTGCCAGGCAAGGACAGGGCCTGGGCCATGTCTTCTAACGTGAGGAATGAAAAGAAGATAAGCATGTGACTGTCTTGGCTCTGAAATCCCAGTCGCGGTTTGAACCCAATTAACCAACCGACTGACCAACTAAGCAACAATTTCTCTTTCCCTCTCGAATTCACTCTTCTTACCATCATACAGCTGGACCTGGGGGCAGAGGCCTCACCTGACAACCGGGAGAAGACGCCCTGGTCTGGCCGGGTGTGGCTCATGGGGGAATCTGCTCTATGCGCAGAAATTCCTCAAGAAGTGAGAGAGTCAAGGCAGGATTGGCCGCTCCAGGGTCCCGGGGCTAACCTACCCCCGTGAGTGCCCTGCAACCTCACCACAATGTCTAACACTACTTATTTGCCACAGTGCTACACAAACACGATAGACTCCATCAGATGCTACCGCACAGGCAATCTGCGTGCTGGGCCATTTGCACTAAGATGCTACTTGTGCAATTCAAAACAGAAAAAAAACCATCAGGTACTTATTTAAATGTGTCAGAAAGAAATGAAGCAATTTCAACATTAGGTCTTAAAAAACTATTCAAAAGATAAATGAGACTAAAACTATTCACAATTAGAATATACAGACCCGATAACCCATTCCTCCTTGAGACAAATCTAGAAGCTCTATAACGTGAGATCAGAACCCTCGAAGGCTTAATAAACCGCATTCCTACAGGCTTTGAGAAGTTCCTAATCATACCCAACCCTTCAGCAGTGATGGAAACATTCTACTTTTATTCTATTAAACTACCCTACTCTACATGAGGATTACGGAAATTTGGCTTGGTCTTCTCAAACACATACCATCTACAAGAGCAGTTCTCAAAGCATGGCCTGGGGATGACACGGAGTCCCAAGAACCCCTTGGGGGTCTGCAAGGTCAAAACTATTTTCATAATAATGCTAGGATTTCTGTTTTTCCCCCTTCTTGTTTTCTCAGGAGTACATGGTGGAGGTTCCCTGACCTAGGACATACAATGTGTGATGATATCATTCCTCTGAGGTCAACATATAATGGATTTATTATTGTTACTTTGAAAATGCATTAATAATTATTTTTAAAGCTCCTAAGTTTTCATTTAATATGGAATTCTCCAGGCAAGAATACTGGATTGGGTTGTCGTTTCCTTCTCCAGGGGGATCTTCCTGACCCAGGGATCAAACCCACGTTTCTTGCATCTTCTGCACTGGCAGGTCGGTTCCCTACCACCAGAGCCACCAGGGAAGCCCAATTTACAATCCAGCAAATATCTGACCACAAAGGCTCTCTGGAGTATGAAGAGGACCAGTGCTTTTCAAACCTCACTGTGCATCAGAGTCACCTGGATTAAAGCTCGGATTCCCATGCTCTACCTGCGGAGCATGACTGGTAGTTAGCCTGAGGTGGGGCCCAGCAATCTTTATTTCTATTAATAACAAGCTCCAGAGTGATGCTGAAGTTACATGTCTCCTGATCTCATTTGAATAGAAGCGGTTTTCGACTCATCTTTATCAAACTGTGTAACACAAACCACTTAGTAGTAGCTCATGAAACCAGTTTGTGGGTCACACCAGCAATAAAACTTATGAGAGCACTTTGCTCACACTATTATCCAGAGTGTGTATATCCCAAGTCATGATGTAAAATACATTTATTGCAGTGGTTCACAAAGTAATCTCTTCTCTAGACACATCTGCACATCATGTATCACCAACAGAGGGGGGCGCAAAACAAGTTATCATTAAGCTTTTAAATCACTTGTGTAGTAAGCCTCGTGAATCTAACTGGAATTACACAAAATCTGTGTACTAATCAGAGAAAGACCAGCACTCATAAATGCCAAATCTCCCAAACAATAACTGATTTTCCCCCATGTGTTCAGATTGTGTTTTTTGACAAGATTTTATAGTTGTCTTCATAAAGGTTCTGTCTTCACTACTGCATTTTCTCTATAGTCTTTCAAGACACTATAGTTAATATAAAAAGATACGGGTTTTTTTTTCCATTTTCCTTTCAAGCTAGCTTCCTGCAGTAACCTGCAGGATACTGAATCAGTGTTTCATTTGGTCTAATACCAGCTGCACTGACTCAGGAAATATTGAGAAAGGAGGCGCCAAGTAAAAATCTAATTCCATCACATCTCATAGGCAAACTGATATAACGCATAACAACTTTAACCCTTTTATTGATAGCAGAACAGATTTTCAAATTTTGCCACTGATAGATATGCAATAAATTTGGTATAAGAGTGCTAAAAACTTCTTGACTTCTGCTACTCAACTGAATTTGTTTCTACAGTTTTTTAAAGAATCTCAGGTAATTTTAATAGAGAAGGGCTACAAAGACCATCAACTCCATCCTCAGCGCAGTATGGATGTCTCTTCCCCTGCAGTGTGAGACAGACGGTTATATATGACCCACAGAACTGCTCCAGTATAGCAAAATGAAAACTTCTTACAAGGACTTCTGAATCATTAGCCAGTTACTTCTCATAACGAGACTGCTTCTTTGTGACTTAAACCCGTAGATCTGGACTTTTCCAATACAAAGTAACACTGAATAATTCTACTCCCTCCTCCGCTTGTACATAACCAATCTAGACTGCAGTTAGACATCCTATACCGCGCTTAGTCACTCAGTCATGTCCAACTCTGCAACTTTACAGACAGCAGCCCATCAGGGTCCTCTGTCCATGGGGATTCTCCAGGCAAAAATACTGGAGTGGGTTGCCATGCCCTCCTCCACGGGGTCTTCCCAGGTCTCCAGCACTGCAGGCAGATTCTTTACTATGTGAGCCACCCAGGAAGCCCTTCGTATCCGACTCTTTGGGACCCCATGAATCGCAGCACCTGTCCATCACCAGCTCCCAGAGTTCACTCAGATTCACGTCCATCAAGTCAGTGATGCCATCCAGCCATCTCATCTTCTGCCGTCCTCTTCTCCTCCTGCCCCCAATCCCTTCCAGCATCAGAGTCTTTTCCAATGAGTCAACTCTTCACATCAGGTGGCCAAAGTACTGGAGTTTCAGCTTTAGCATCATTCCTTCCAAAGAAATCCCAGGGTTGATCTCCTTCAGAATGGACTGGTTGGATCTCCTTGCAGTCCAAGGGACTCTCAAGAGTCTTCTCCAACATCACAGTTCAAAAGCATCAATTCTTCTGCACTCAGCTTTCTTCACAGTCCAACTGTCAAGTCCATACATGACCACAGGAAAAATCATAGCTTGACTAGAC
>SJYC01059758.1:0-31902 GCA_006408675.1 Madoqua kirkii
AATAAAGGACAGAAATGGTATGGACCTAACAGAAGCAGAAGATATTAAGAAGAGGTGGCAAGAATACACAGAAGAACTGTACAAAAAAGTTCTTCAAGACTAAGATAATCACGATGGGGTGATCAGTCACCTAGAACTAGACATCCTGGCATGTGAAGTCAAGTGGGCCTTAGGAAGCATCACTACGAACAAAGCTAGTGGAGGTGATGGAATTCCAGGTGAGGTATTTCAAATCCTGAAAGAGGATGCTATGAAAGTGCTGCACTCAATATGCCAGCAAATTTGGAAAACTCAGCAGTGGCCACAGGACTGGAAAAGGTCAGTCTTCACTTTAGTCCCAAAGAAAGTGAAAGTGAAGTCGCCTAGTCGTGTCTGACTCTTTGCAACCCCATGGACTGCAGCCTACCACCCTTCTCCATCTATGGGATTTTCCAGACAAGGATACTGGAGTGGGTTGCCATTTCCTTGTCCAGAGGCTCTCCAATCCCAAAGAAAGGCAATGCCAAAGAATGCTCAAACTGCTGCACAACTGCACTCATCTCACACGCTAGTAAAGTAATGCTCAAAATTCTCCAAGGCAGGCTTCAGCAATATGTGAACCGTGAACTTCCAAATGTTCAAGCTGGATGTAGAAACGGCAGAGCAACCAGAGATCAAATTGGCAACATTCGCTGGATCATGGAAAAACCAAGAGAGTTCTAGAAAAACATCTATTTCTGCAAAGCCTTTGACTGTGTGGATCACAATAAACTATGGAAAATTATAATAGTAATACATATCAAATAAAATTTTAAATACAGAAGTATATTGTGACATACTGCAGGATTTCTCTAAATTTTACAGTTTTATCTTTCCACAGCAGAATCCTAACTAAACAAAAGACCACCCAGACAGACTCCATTTTCTCATCTGTGTTGCAGCTAGACAGGACCAACTAATTCCAAGGAAAAAAGAGTCTAAGTTAAAGAAATGTATCCAAGTACAGTCTCACTTACATAAAAAAAAGAACTGCTTGATCTTCCTTTCCTTCCTTTTTCCCATGGGCTCCCTGATACTGCAGGTGCTCAGCTTTGGCAATGAGGATGAAGGAGAGAAAAAAGGAAGGTGTAGGGGGTGGGTGAGGGTGAAAGAGACAGGTCTGTGTGTCTCCTGGAACAATGACCACAGGATACTCACTTGCCCCATCAGTGCAGACCAGCCAGACCACTAAATGAGAAGTAGATGAATTTCTATCTTATTTATACCAGTGGATTTAAGACTCTGTTACAGCAGGTTACCTGGTACCCTAATGGGTACATATGGGGAGAAAAGTCATTCTTTTCAATATGACTTGCTATCTCTGAGCCAACAAACATGAACAACTTAATACATCTTTCCAGGCATTCTTCTATCCATCTCCTTATATTAGACTAGTAACCATATGAAAACTTCTGAGCATCTCTCTTCCTGACTCAGAAGATACCACGTCTATAATTTTATAAAATCCAATTTTCAACCAATTCAAACTATTTCAGAATGTTTAGAGGAAGTTCCAAAATTCAAATTTTAATGCTACTCCTTTATTCCATGGGAGAATTTTCACATATATACAGTAATCTAATAAATATCTTTCAAAGTACGTGCCCAGGACAAATGCATAGTTCTATCAACCTTGCTTTGTGGATAATGACTTAGTCCATACTGAATAACTAATATTTTGAAAGGCCTTTGTAATTATGTATATCTCTACGAGGAATAATCAAAAAGTAAAACAACTTCTGATGACACCAATACAGGTAACAAATCATTGCAAAAGTTGACATTTGCCTATATTATAGGTGATTTTTTTTTTTTTTACTTCCATGGGGGTGTTAGTTTCCTGACCAGGGATCAAACCCGTGCCCCCTACAGTGGAAGCACAGAGTCTTAATCAATGGACTACCATCGAAGTCCCTAAGTGATGGTTTGCTACACAAAAACAAAGAGCAATTTATTAAAAAGCAAAGCATCAGGATGCTTAGAAAGACAAACTAGGTAGACAAGAATTTAAAACAGAAGATACCATGAAAGAGTTCAAGCTACACAGAGGAAAGGAATCCCTCTGTCATATGTTTTACAAACAGACAAAACTAAATCACTTCGGAAGAAGAAAAGAGTTACAACTTGCCAGCGAGATTTCTATGTACAGGAAATGACAGATGCAGTGTCCTAGGAAGAGTAAAGAGAACTGGCTGGGAAAGAAAACAGAAAAAGGTGCAGAAGGACACAAAAACGGATAATATTACAGAGGAACTTAAGAGTGTTTAAGAATTTTCATTTTGGTAGGAAGTGAATACCACCAGGCGTTTCTATGAAGAGGACTAGAAGAAGGACGACTCTGTGCGACCTGATGTTCTGTGGCCCACCAGGCTCCTCTGCCCATGGGATACTCCAGGCAAGAATACTGGAGTGGGTCGCCATGCCCTCCTCCGGGGGATCTTCCTGACTCAGGGATGGAACCCACGTCTTTTACATCTCCTGCACTGGCAGGTTGGTTCTTTACCACTACCACAGTCTGGGAAATCCAAAAGAAGGACACCATGAGCAAAGAGGATTGGTGCACCAGAGAAGCCACACAGGAACATTTAGGGTCTAACAACAGCCTAGCAAAGACTTCACTTTACCTTGAGAGCAACCAGAATGGCTGAAATAGAATGGAGATGAGTAGATCTGTACATTCCGGGGAGCACTCTGGTGCAGCTACTTCTGGGATTGGGAAGGTTCAAGAGTGAAGATGGGGAAAAGCGAGATGACAACTGCACGAGATGTGCTGGAAAACTGTGAGGCCTCAGCCCAGAGTCAGGGAGTAGATGAGACAGGAGACAGGAGAAATACATCTCTCAGCCACACCTGAGAGATGTCTGGGAGGCAGATGGAGCTTGGTGATTTAGGGGATGAAGGATGGGGAAGGTGAATCAAGCACCAGCACCTGAACTTCTGCGTCTGCAACATCACAGACAATAACATTTACAGGAAAGGAGTAGGTTTAAAGGAAAAAACTAGATGCATATTTTGCAAGTTAAATGAGAGACGCCTGTGAGACGGATAGATAACGTCTAAATCATTAGAATTCAGCCTGGCAGGCAGATTAGAACGCACACACATCAGAATACAGAGATTGTGGAGGTGGACATTCACATGAAGGAATCCAGAAGAGAAAATAAAGCACAGACAGGCAAGACCAATCCAGCAAGTTTTGGAAAAAACAAGATCTTAAAGCAGGGACTGGAAAGGATGAATGTGAGAAGATCAAGCTGCAGTCGTAAATTCATTTCTAAAACACAGTGTTCTTATATATATACAGTGGGCTTCCCAGGTGGCGCTAGTGGTAAAGAACCCATCTGCCAGTACAGGAGATGCAAGAGACGCGGGATCGATCCCTGGAAAGATCCCCGAAGAAGGAAATGGCAACCCACTCCAGTATTCTTGCCTGGACAAGAATCTCATGGACAGAGGAGCCTGGAGAGCTACTGTCCTTGGGGTCACAAAGAGTCCAACACGACTGAAGCCACTGAGCACAGGCACATAAACACTTTAACAATTCAGAATGTTTTGATTGATAAGTTATTTCATGGAAATAGCAAATAACCTAGAAAGGCAGTCTCTCAGCAAATTTGTCCTTTCCTCCTCCAGTTAAATAAAAATAATACTGTCTACTTTATATGCACCATATTCTGTTTTTAAGCTTTACTGGCTTTTCTGTAATAGTCTAACGCTAGTATACATTTTCTTGCCCTCTGTGAGGCCGACGCCAGAATCGTTGGCACTGGGCTCTGTCTTCAGTAAAATACAACTTTCAGAAACAGTCGGTGATAATCTGAACAAAAACAAGATCATTTACTGATGCCAGTCATCAATTCAAGACCATGACACCTCCAAATTTAAAATGCATGCAACTTTACAGGATAAATGATGTTGTACTTCAAATCCATATTCAAAGTTGAAAAAGAGGTGATTTTTTAAAATGTAACTCAAAGGAAACATCAGCAAATATTAATTTATGTTTTGGACATCAAAGAACAGAGCCATTCAATCACACAAATGAAGCATGGACTTTCAAAAATTTTTCTACTTGATTAGTAAATAGAGCATGAAAACACAGACTTTTACCCTGCTAATAGTGTTTTAGAGATAAAATTAATACACAAGAGCACTTTCCCTTTAATGTTCTCTGAAGAAAATATTACACATTACTATGTAATATTACATATTACTAGTAATTATCTATTATCTTTTCCTAAGGGCCAAGGGTTAAAGGCAGACAATCAAAATCCAGATCCCACAACTGATTGCTCCAAAAATTGCTCTATACTAATTAATTCTGAAGTCAATTAAGGGACTAATAAACAATTAAATCTAAAAGCTCAAAAGACCAGATAAAGGATAAAAAGCACTCAACCACTAAAGGATACCCTAATATTTGAAAGTTACCATTTTGTACTTAGTTTAATTTCCATGTCCCAGTTAAGACAATGCCGTTATATAAGCTGGTCCTGTTCAAACAATAAGCAGACAGTTGAGGTGCCCTCAGGCTTAGTTTTATAACTTTAACGATATTATTAATCACATACTAATAAAAATTATGACTGTGAGATGTGGACTGGGAACTGAGGATGACCTCTGCCAAAGTTCACGGGGTCCCATCTGTAGGGGAAATCATGAGCAGGCCACAGAAGGGAGGACCCCCAGGAGCAGCCTTCTCCTGACTACCTGCTGCTTCCAAAACACGGGCCAGACATGAGCTACACACACTGCCAGGATCAAACAGAGGCCAAAAGCCATCGCTTATTTCATGGGGGCTCAGAAATTAACTTTAACTAAATTACATCTTTGTTCTAAAGAAGCTTTATCTTAACAAAAGCTCACAATCGGCTTCAGGAAAAAAAAAATTATCTGAACAACTAAATAGTTATCAAACTAAACAGCAAATTACCTACTGTTCTTCGTAAAACAATTTTCTAAGCCCTCAATCCTTTAGAATTAGTCAGATGAATGAGATATAGTACATATGGCAAATGCGTCTCCATTTTTATCCCTTAAAGGTAAGCTTTGGGAGGAGGGCAGCATCTGCTCTTTACTTATTTTTTTTTTAAATCTTTCATTTTGGAATATTTTCAGAATTACAGAAAATTCAAAAAATAGTACACAGAGCATATACATCCTTTACCCACATTCTCCAGTGTTAACATCTGACCACCTGGATTTGTTTTTTCATTCATGGTTTCTCTCTTAATGTATACACATACAATTTCTTTTTTCTTAAACATTTGAGGCTAAGCTGCAGGTAAATACCTCTAAACACCTCAGGGCACATCTCCTAAAACCAAGCCGAGTCTCTTCTATAATCACAGTACAATGACCAAATCTAAAAATTAACACTGACAATAGTATCATCATTTCATCTACAGACTTGATTCAAATTCCACCAGTTGTCCTATTATGACCTTTTCTACAAAAGGAAAACATTTTTTTCTGGTTCAGGAACTAATCCAGGATCACATGTTGCATTTAATTGTCATGTGTCCTTCGTTTCCTTTGATGTAGATAAGTTGATCCGTTTTTGTGTCTCTTGACCTTGACACTTTAGAAGAGTACAAGCCATTTATACTGTACACTTTCTTTCAGTTTGGTTTGCCTGATGTTTCCTCATGATTATATTCATGTTACACATTTTTGGCCAGGATAGCACAGAAAGAATGTGGACTTTTCGGTGCATCAAACCAAGAGGCACAGACTCCTAATTTGTTCCATTACCAGTGATGTTAATTCTAACCATTTGGGCAAGTTTCAAGGTTTATCCATTTTAAAGGGACTATTTCCCCCACTTTGATTAATTAGTTATCATCTGAAGAGATACTATAAATTAAGCAAATACCTGTCTCATCATATTTTCATCCACTAATTTTAACGTCAATCACTGATGATTCATCCAAACAATCTGGTGTTTGCTGAGGACTGATTTTTCTATACTTATTAGTTAAAAACCTACCGTGAGGAAGAGCTGTGAGCCCCACCCTCATTCACCTCTTCTATTTGTATCAGTATAAACTCATGGACTCTTCATTTCATGGATTTTAATCTATTCCTAGCATTATTCATTTTCTTGCTGAGGTTTTCCCAGAACTGCCAGCAGAAGCCCCTGAAAGCTGGTTCCTGGGTCTTTTTCTTTTTTGGCATATCCTCATTTCTTCAGCCACTTGATTACTTTCTTATATAAGATCGCTCATGCGCATCCTCGACTCTTTCTGAAGGCAGCCATTTTTTAAGGAGTGCAGGTTCCATTTATGGGAGGACGGTCTCCACAGAACAAGATCTGGGTGCTTGGTGTGCTCCTTGCTACGGGCGTCAGTGCTTCTGTGGCCTCGCAGCAGGACAGCAGTTCTCCATCACGGGGCAAGATTTTCCCCCCAGCGGACATATGGCAATGTCTGGAAGTCCATGATTGTCACAACTGAGGAGAGGTTCTGAGATTTAGTGGGGAGAGGCCAAGGATGTTGGTAAATATCCTACAATGCACAGACAGGACAGCCCCGCTCCACAACAAATATGTGTCTACCCCAGACATTAGTGATGCTAAAGTTAAGAAATCCTGAGCTAGAGATATATGTATGTATGTACACACACACACACACACACACACACACACACACACACACACACACACAATTACAAATGCAGTAACATGTACTTATTTATTATTCAACCTATGTTAAAAACCATGAAGTCACACTGAACTTCCAACTCAGCACGGCAGGGCTCACTCCATGCTTTTCCATTCCCACATCTGTAACTCCTTCCTCTGACAATGAGAAACTTGGCTCCTCTTATCCACAATACATATATTTATTTCCTCTATCCCAGAATATACACCAACTGGTTTCAGAGCTGCTAACCCACGAACTAAGAAAAATAAACCATATTATTCAATCTATGTTAAAAACCATGAAGTCACACTGAACTTCCAACTCAGCACGGCAGGGCTCACTCCATGCTTTTCCATTCCCACATCTGTAACTCCTTCCTCTGACAATGAGAAACTTGGCTCCTCTTATCCACAATACATATATTTATTTCCTCTATCCCAGAATATACACCAACTGGTTTCAGAGCTGCTAACCCACGAACTAAGAAAAATAAACCTTCTAACTAGAGCTTAGTGTTTGTTCAGACGTATTTTATCTCTACCTTGAGGGTATCCAGTAAAAAATACTATTAAAAGTTATTTAGATTCACTTTCCCTTCCTGCCTCCTTCAGCTTGATTGTATTATTCATACAGTCCTCTCCATCTGTTTGCTTGGATTTCACTTTGAGTTTTTCCCCCAGAACGTTAATGATTTTATGTATTCATTTTTAAATATTAAGATGGATCTGTCAGAATTATACAAAAATGTATAATCAAAGAAGTCTTTCTCTTTTATCCCATGTACTAATACTATTTCCTGCCCCCTAATCATTTCCACCAGACCATCTCACCACCTCCTACAAAAATGTCATCTTACTAGTCCTGGCCTTACGTGTGTGTGTGTGTGTGTGTGTGTTTTCAAAACAGAGTAGATACATTTACATATTCTTATTTCTTCTAGCTGTCTGCCAATATCTATTTTCCCTTCCCTCCTTTAATAAGAGATATGTTATGCTTTAGCTGAGGATATGGCCACCTTGCTATCAACTACATCTCCCATCTTCCTAGCACCTAGGTATGACCACCTAGACTCACCCCCAATAGGACAGGAGCAGAAATAGAGGGTACTCTCTGAGTTAGGCCCTGAAAATCAGTGAGCGTGAACTCCTCTGCTCCTGCTATCTTCCTGCTGAGCCTGGATGAGAGGCATGAAAAGCAGCTGCTCTGGGCCCTAAAATGAGAATCATCTGCTGTGATCCTGGAATCACCCTACTGACCCTTGACACCTCTCTTCTCGACTGTTACCTGGGAGAGAAACTGAACTGTATCTTGCTCTGTATTTATGATTCTGTTGCAAGTGCTTAGACTGGCTTAAGTATGACAGGCCATCAGGTGAAGAGAAGACAGTGCAAGCCAGGAAACAGAGACTAAACTGAAGCATGAGAAAAGGGGGCCTGAGACACAGTGGCGCAAAGGAGGCCACAGAGTCCACACAGAGGCAGCAGGAAGACGTAAAGCAGCGGAGTGCTCCCTGGGTTTGTACTTTGTACACCAACCCACTAAAGAGTTGACCGGTGCGGTAGGGAGGACATATGGAAAACCCACTCAGGAAGCGAGAGCTCTCGTCCGTGACATCAATTGTTGGCTTGGGGCTCAAGGGCCAGGGGACAGAAAGTGACATCAAAACTAATCAGACAAAGTGTACAGACCCTCAGAATGCTTTTGAGACCACGTTTCTGAGTCCAAGTGCTCACCACCACTTACTCTTGGAACTTTGCATCCACCACCCGGAGGGCACACTTCTCTGCACATCCCTCATGCTCGGAACCTCAGAGGACTCAACCCCACCCTCCCGGACACCCACTCCCTCTTTTCCAGGCTGGCCCACGCCCAGTGAGACCACTGCTCCGGGACTGGTTCGTCTGCCACAGATCCAGCGCCTTCGCAGGATACTCCACCCACCTCCTTAGTGGCTCAGCTGTGTCCAACTCTGCGACCCCATGGACTGTAGCCTGCCAGGCTCTTCTATCCACAGAATTTTCCAGGCAAGAATACTGGAGTGGATTGCCATTTCCTTCCCCAACTCACTTCCTTGCATTACCTGAAATCTCCAATGCCCTCAGGGACCTCACTTTCCCAGCGACCCTCACTGCCGCTTCCAAAACATCACCTCTTCTAATCCTCGGAGAAACTTCCATTTCCTTGAGGTTCATTTTACCTGGTCAGAGAAGCTTCTCAATTATCTATCATCTCTCAGCATCCCTGGCACAATGCAATATTCACTAAAGAATTTACATTACCCAACTCTTGACCTTTCCTCTGATCCTAAGTCATACCACCCATGCAGGTGATCCATTCAACATTATCTCAGCTCAGTTCTTAGGATCACCTCTCAAATAATCTGTTCTCCCACTTTAGCCACCTAGTCCCATAATCACACTCTGAAATCACCTAACGTTTAGTAACTGAGCCACTTTCAAAGTCACCAATTCAAAACACGTAGACATCACTGGCCAACTGTAACCCCCAACTTTCCAGCTTATTTCCAGAGTATGTTCTCTGGGCCAGTAGTGAAACCTCCAATCTAGAATGTGAAATGTTTTATGCCAATTGCCCTTGGCTCTTCTGAGGAGTTAATGTTATGACATAGAAAGAAGGTGAGAAAATAGAGATATAACCATAAAAACTTTGAATGGACCATATTAGGGCTAAAAAACAAAAACAAAAACAAAAAAAAACACAGGTAAAAAACACAATGCGGGGAACAACTGGGGAAATTCCCACATGGACAGTACATTAGATGATATTATGAACTGATGCCAGTTTTCTTTGATGAGATAATGGTATCCTGTGGTTCTGCAGAAATATAATCTTACCTTAAGGTGCATTCTGAAGTATTTAGGAGTGATGTGTCAAGATGCCTGCAACTTTCTGTCAAATAGTTTAGGAAACAAATAGGAGAGAAAGGGAAAGAGGAAGAAGATGATGAATAAAGGGAGAGATGAAGAAAAAAAGCAAACATAGAAAGGCTTAACAATTAATCTAGATGAAAAGTGTACCAGTGTGCAAAGTACTATCCATTCACCTTTCCTGTGACTTTGAAAAATACCTAGAATTAAAACATCTGGGGCAATACCTAAAATTGAAAGAAAACCCCTCTTTTGAGCTAAAAAAGTTTTATATATATATATATATATATATATTTCAATATGATGTATAATTATTCCCTATGCTCATTCAAACATAACTGAAGGGCGGGAAGATTTTTACTAAATGTTTGCACTATGCATTACTCTCCAAACTGCTTGTCTATTTTAGTAATATATACAGCTATCACAATTGCCCAGTATTTTATCGTGAAGATTTGTCCATTGAGTAGACACTGAAGCTAGTCAGAATTCTGGCTACTACAAACAAGACTGCTGTAAGTGTCTCTGTAAACAGCATCTCGCAATTCAGTCTTTTAACACTGCAGGGCAGATTCCCCAAAATGGAACAGTGAGATGAAAGGGCACCTTCTTTTAACATCTAGTGCTGGATTATTTTCCCAAAAGACAAGAGCAAGTTGCACACTTCAGGAACGCATGCCTGAGTGTGCCCAGAGCCTTCGCTGCTCCAGCACGCTGAGTTCCCAGTCTTTTTAGGGATGTCGCTCTTTTGAGGCGTCGTTTTAAGGAAGCACAAGTAAAATATTCTCGAGAGGCCCCTAGGAGTCCTAAAGTACTCACATTACTTTCAAAGGACAAAAAGGGAGAGGTGTGAAAAGACAGATACCCTCTTCTCCTCTAATTTCCCACTGTTTTGGCACCTATGAATTTACATTACACTTATGTATTTTCCATCCAAGATTATTAAAAACTCTTAGAAATACAGAAGTATCTCTCTCTCTCTCTCTCTCTTTCTCTCTCTCTCTCTCATTCCTTCCCTGAGTAAACAAATATTTATTAAACACCTACCATGTGTCAGGAACTGCTTAGCACTGGTAATACACAAGTAAACAAGATAAAAACACCACCAGTGCCCTCATGTACTGAATACTCTTATGGGAAAATCTAACAGCAATTAACTGCAGAACTAATACTTTAATTACAGTTACGATAAATGCTTTGAAAAAGAAGAAGAACACGGTGCAATGAAAGCATTTGACTCAGCACACAGTACTAGGAATGGCCTAAAATGGGCTTTCAGTATGGCTTACTAATGGTTAATACAGTTCACAGAACACCAGCACATTGATAATGACTGATGGCATACAGTTTTTAAACCTGTGGTTTTACAATTGTAAGGAGAAGAGGAAGAAAAGAAGATGGGAACTAAAGTTCTTGAACTCCACAAGCCAGCACTGTGCCAATACCGTCTACATATCTAACACCACTGAATCCTCATCACTAGTTCATAAGGCAGAGACTCACACCCCATTCCTTAAATGGAGACTGTGAGATTTACAGACACAAAACTCACATAGTTACTAAACGGCATTGAGGACACGGTAGGAATCCAGGCCGGTCTGATTTCTTTCTATTCTATCACAGTGAATCAAAGGTAGAAATTTCAGATGAAGCCTGGAAAAATGTATCTGCATAATAAAATATATTTTGCTTTACACGTGGTACATTTATAAACTTCCAAGAATAGCAGTAAAGCCTACTTTGTATTTAAGTCACTTAGTTTAAAAATACAGTAACTTGCATGCCTGCATATAAAGTATAGGAAGCAGATTAGTGGAAAACATGTTCATTTAAAAATAAAACATGGAAGACTTCCCTGGTGGTTCGGTGGCCAAGAATCTGGCTGCCAGTGCGGTGGACAGGGCTTCCGTGTCCGGTGTGGAAAGATTCCACGCCACGGGGCCACTAAGCCCGTGCACCACAGCTACGGAAGCCCACATGGTCCAGAGCTTTGCTCGGAAACGAGGAAAACCCAGCAAAATGAGAAGCCCCTGCGCCACAACCGGAGCAGGCCCTGCTCACCGGAAGCTAGAAAAAGCCCACACACAGCAGTGCAGACGCAACTCAGTCAGAAAATAAACTGATTGAAAAATTAAACATGAAAACATATTCTGTAAATATAAGAGAATATTCCTTTCAGAAGCCAGCCATAGTGGAAAAAAAAAACTTACGTGCGACCAATACTAATTTAATATTTTGACAAACTGCCCATGCGCCATGCCACTGTTTTACAGTATCAAACTTCAAGAGAGATGTGATATGACAAAATATGCTTACTCAGACTATTTCGACTTCATGAATTTACCATTCAAGCTCATTATAATGAAACCTAAGTTACTTTGCCAACAAAGGTCTGTCTAGTCAAGGCCATGGTTTTTCCAGTAGTCATGAATGAATGTGAGAGTTAGCTGAGCACCGAAGAATTGATGCTTTTGAACTGTGGTGTTGGAGAAGACTCTTGAGAGTCCCTTGGACTGCAAGGAGGTCCAACCAGTCCATCCTAAAAGAGATCAATCCTGAGTGTTCATTGGAAGGACTGATGTTGAAGCTGAAACTCCAATACTTTGGCCACCTGATGCAAAGATCTGACTCTCTGTAAAAGACTCTGATGCTGGGAAAGATTGAGAACAGGAGGAGAAGGGGACGATGACAGAGGATGAGATGGTTGTATGGCATCACCAACTCAATGGACATGAGTTTGGGTGAACTCCGAGAGTTGGTGATGGACAGGGAGGCCTGGAGTGCTGCAGTCCATGGGGTCACAAAGAGTCAGACACGACCCCATGAGTGACTGAACTGAAGTGAAGTGAAATTAACCACTATCTTAAAGAATCCGCCACCCAATGCAAGAGATACAGGTTCAATCCCTGGGTCAGGAAGATCCTTTAAAAGAAGGAAATGGCAACCCACTCCAGCATTCTTGCTTGGGAAATTCCGTGCACAGAGGAGCCTGGCAGGCAACAGTCCATGGGGTCGCAAAGTCCCCATGGGGTCTCATGACTCAGCAACTAAAACAATAACGATAATTTAACAACCACAATAAAAATGCAATGATGGAGCAGGAATGCAGGTGTCAGGGGAAATATATAGAAAACTCATACAAATACTTTAAAGTCCTCTGGGAATGATCTTGCCAAGTACCTTGATTATGTCTATGTATCATTTCCCTTGTGATTCAGCTGGTAAAGAATCCACCTGCAACGTGGGAGACCTAGGCTTGATCCCTGGGTTGGGAAGATCCCCTAGAGAAGGGAATGGCTACCCACTCCAGCATTCTGGCCTGGAAAATTCCATGGACTGTATAGTCCATGGGGTCACAAAGAGTTGGACATGACTGAGGGACTTTCACTTCCTCATGTATAGATAAACACATACAAATACATGCACACACCCAAACTGGATGTGTGTCTCAAACATGCACTAGAATAATTTTACAGCAATATTATTTCTGTAGCACAACAGACCTATCAAGGCTGATTTAACCAATGTACAGAGAAAATATGCATTTGCTGCTTATGGTAGAACACAGCAGAGTTATAAAACCAGCAAACACTACACCATTAGGGCTAAAAAGGAGCTAGGGAAACAGCTAGAAAGAATGTGAAGGGAATTTTTCAAATTCTTAGCAGCTCTGAATATTGATGGCTCTGTTAACATCTAGGTTCACTGGAGAGCTTTCCTTCTACAGATGGAGGTGAATTACCAGTACATGAGATTAGATACAACCACTGTCACTTACTAGCTAATAAATGGGAAGAAAAGACGGTAATGGTAAAAGGGAAGGGAGGGAAGACAGTCCTCCTGCTTCAGCAAGAGAAAAGCTGGAAGAGAAAACACGACTGTGAGGGATGGCTGCACGACTTATCTGCCAACAGACGAAAGTCAGCAGGGCAGAGTACATGTGTGAAAACAGTCACGAAACTGTCCTGGGCTGCTACTGGACAGCTGTCCAGACTGTTCATGGCACAAAGACACTTGGTCAAGGGGCAAAGTAAGGGTTTGACCTGCTCCACTGCTAAGCTGGGCTCCATGTCTCAGGGCTGGAGACACCCAGAGAACCAGAGCATCTTCTCTAATTCACAAGAAGCTGCAGTCACTTGTCAAGACTTACGACCAACAGGCTGTGTCCACTCTGGTGGAGGTTTTTTGAAATTGTATGAAAGCTACACATGGGCTTGAGGGAGACTGTGTACTCCACCACCGTCATACTCCATCACCATCCCACCACTTCAGCCTCCAAAATTCAGCCTCCCAGCCTCACTGCTGTATGTAGTGAATCACCAGAAAAGAGTCAAACTGTACAGCCAGTCTTTCCATAGACGTTGTTGTGGCTGTGAAATACACTCAGTCGTGTCCGACTCTTTGTGGCCCCATGGACAGCAGCCCACCAGGCCCCTCTTCTCTATCCATGGAATTCTCCAGGTAAGAATATTGGAGTGGGTTGCCATTTCCTTCTGCAGGGTATCTTCCCAACCCAGGGACTGAATCTGGGTCGCCCGCATTGCAGGCAGACTCTACTGACTGAGCCACTAGGGAAGACCAGTGTTACTATAGCAGAATGCTAGAGAAGATGAAGGATGTTCTTAGATCCAGACAATTTATTCATAATTCAAAGTGAACTCATATTTCACACTTTAAATTTGATATGAAAGTCCATTATTCTGAAGCTGATGATAATTTATGTTAGGCTAAACTAAAATGATCTTTCAATTACTAATGAAAGTTGCTAATAAAATTTATACTGTAATTTACTCCTTAAGGGGAATAAGTATAACTTTAATTATTTAAATTTAACGGCTGCTCCTAATACCATTATCACCACACACCCTGAAGGCTTGCAGGATCACATTTGGTTACGCATTCTGTATATACATGAGGTAACAGAATGGCATTTGCTAGAAAATATTTTATAATTTGCTCTAATTTAGAGAAACAAAGAGCTATCCCCTCTACTCTTATCATAGTCAAATACGGGTCACAATGTTTTAATCTCCATACGTTTTTAAGTTTCATACTTCAAAACAATGCAAACAAAAAAAAACAAAAACAGACGAAACTGGCTGTTGAACTGCACGTGACAATAAGAAACTCCAGAACGAAGAGCACTAAATGTCCATCCAGGAGCGGTCATAAACGACAAGTTCAGTTTAACAAGTTCATTTCACGTATAGATGTAAAGTACAGGATTGCTACAGAAAATGAAATACCTATCCTTAATTAGCATGTCAGCTTAATCCAAGCTTTTCTTATTTCTACTTAAACACGTAGTAAGCAAATGTTCTGCTGAATTCTCTACTTAATAAACCTTCGAGCTGTTTTCTAGTACGAGACTCCAGTATAACAACATAACCGCGAGTCTTTGCTTTTACCTCGAATAACATAATTATCCAGGGCGTCTTCCATTCTCTTTAGCGCTTCTGTTCTATCAGAACCATACGTGATGAGCTAAAAGCAAGCAAACCAATGTTTATATAGACAGGTAGAGATCAATCTATCCATAAGTCAAACATCTCATCCTAGTAAAAGTTAAAGTATTTCATAACACATTGCCAGAATAATTTTGAAATTTCATTCATTCAGTTGTTAGTACAAACTATGTCAATTCAGATTTTTTCAACTAAGCAAAATAAAAGAAATCAGCTATTTCAGACTTCCTAGACTTCACTATCACAGAAAAGAGTTACTTGAGGAAAACAAAAACAAGCATTAAAAAATCTGAAGAAAAAAAAAAAAGCTACCAAAATTGTCAACATTTAGGATGGGATGAATGTAAACATCTGGAATAGCAGAGGATTAGGCAAGATTTGTTTTTTCTCTCCCTTCAAGTTTGATACCTTGAATAGCTAATTTAACGCATAATAAAGCACAGTGGCAAAGGGTTCCTGTGTTAGAAAAACAGAAAATCTTACTATTCTGTATGATTCAGGGCCTGTTTATGTGCTCTAGACCAAACACAAACTGGCAATAGGAACTTAACTATTCATAAAATAATTTTCTGGTTATTATATGAGACAATCTATAATTTGCAAGTTTTGGGTACATTTAATTAGCTTTTCAATATCAAGCCAGGTTGAAAATTAATTTTCAGGTCATTTTTCTGAATAGCAATGTAATTTATCTGAAAAGGAAACCATGTATCTATAATATTTTATGTATTTATTTTAATTAAACAGTGTTTCTCTAACATCTAAAGTTCATTTTAACAATATCAGTGTAAAAACTTAAGTGAAAGAAGAAAAATGAAAAAATGGGTGGGTTACTATAACTACATCAAAAAGCACACTTGGAAGAAAAAAAAAAAATCTTAAGAAACAGGGTTGGGAATCCCCTCATGGTCCAGCGGGTGGAATTTAGTATGTCACTGCCAGGGCATAGGTTCAATTCCTGGTTGGAGAACTAAGATCTCACAAACTGAGAAGCAAGGTCAAAAAAAAAGAAAGAAAAGAAACAGGGGCTTCAACACAGGTCTATCACTTTAGAAAAAAAAAATATATATATATATATATTCTAAATAAAATCCAGTTTCAACCACTAGCATCAGAATTTCACATTCTGTAAGATTCAAAAATGTTAAAAGATCTAAAATTTTAAGTGGATTGGTTACTTTATTCTGGAAAGTCAAATTTCAAAAAGACATCTCATAGTCTTACATAAAATTTAATTATGTTAAATCTACATAAGTAATTACTGATTCATAAAAACCGAAGCGACAAGGTGAAAAGTCCTCTTAACAAACACAGCCTATAACCTCAACTTCTTGATTATCACCCCGTCATTCATACTTTCATCTCGGCAATGCTCACGACTGGTCAAGAAACAACGTAATTCCTTCTCTCTGTACTGAGCTAGCTTGCTGCCACTGGTTAGAGAAATCTGTTACTGTGGGGCTTGGGGTGATGGTGTGATTAGACTGGGGAAAGGGGAGTGCTGGCAACTAACAAGATTCTGAAATTTCTCTTAAGAGAAAGAAAAGCTGCCCAGCTTTCACTTTTCCATCAGAGGCCCTAACTATGTGTTCAATTATGGCACATGATTCAGGTAAAGGCCCCGTTCCAGACTTTTAAATTATATATGTCCACTGTCATTTCAGAAGAAAACTGAAAGGAACCGTTAAGAGTGGAACTAACTTTTGAGATCATCGGATCATAATAAATGCTAATATCACTTCCTGGTTGAATGCCGCTGTCAACTCGGACCTGGGAGAGAGAAGAGAAAAGAGAGTTCCAGTGTGAAGCTATTTTTTCTAACAACAAATTTAATTTCCATGAGGCAGGTGGATAATTTTAATCTCAAATAATATTTCTGCTTCCAGGAAGGAGAAAAACAATCTAAAAATAAAGAGAGATCAAATTATCTTTATCTGTTATTACACAGTTCAATGTATATATTTTTATTAATCCACTAAAGGAACTAAGGAAGAGAAAAAACAAAAAACCACCTTTCTAGATCACTATAGTGGGATGTGTTTGGAGCAGTTTGAGAGTGTCTTCCAGCTGAAACAGAGCATGAGTCTGCCAGGCATTCCAGTGCGGTCCCCAGCCAGGCCACGCATCAGGACTCGGAGCTCTGCTCATCAGCTCCATAGGAACGCTGGTCCTGTGGCTTTCATCTCCGTAACACTTTCCTTTTCTGCCTCACCCTCTCAACTGTAAAACGCTTTTTTTTTTTTTCCTGTTACTGTCAGTCCTCTGAGAATTTAATGTTTACACAGCTTTTCTCACGGCTTTGCTTTGTAAGGACACAGCCCCAATTAGAGTTCTGATTTTGCCATTTTCATGGGAGGGGGAAAAAAAAGCACAAGTTCAAAATATTCTTTTGAAGAAGCTGATTGCTGTTAACCAGCCAACAAGTTAGTTAGTACATCGCTGAGTCTTGTTTTCATCTCCCTGTTTGATAACAGCAGTAAGGCACAAAGGTTAGCCATGTAAAACTTTCAAATGAGCAGTTGCTGAGGATGAAATATTTATTAAATTATTGTGCTGAAGTTTTGGAATCTGAAGTATTTAAAAGCTAATCAAAACAGTCGAGACAGTCAAACATGTCCTAGGGGTCTTGAGGATAGAAGGATTTAATGGAAGCTGATAGAACAGCAGGACTTTGATGCCCAACATGGTAAGGGGGTGGGAAGAGAAGAGGCAAATTCACGGAGCTCTTCACCTGTGGGAAGAAGCCTGCCTAATAACAGCCGCTCATCTGTCTGCAGCAAGGCTGAAAAAGGTCAACACGGCGGCTGTCGGGCCTTTAATTTTTAATTTAGGCAATTATCAAGGGACCACATGTAGACCCTCTTGTCTAGGGTGTCCACATGCGAGTTCGATGATGGCTTTATTAAACGGTGACATCAAAAGATAAGCCATGGTTTCATTCTTTAAAACAAAATCATAGCACATTATCTTCTTTGTAAGGTTTTAGAAGATAACATTAGCACGTACCCACAGTGCTTTTATGTATATACTTGTAAAAGTGTCATGCGAAAATAGAGATATTCATATTTGCATGCACATTCATATAGAAAAACCTTCATTCTAAGGGAAAGTCATTCAGCACACTTAAAACATATATTTGGCTTTCTTATTTTCTGAAAACACACTTCAGGGCATAAGTTGAAGCTCTATGAAATTCACAGTGTTTATAAAAACTAGGAAAGAATTAATAGGTCAGCTGTAAAAGCAATAATATCATAATCTGCCTACTGGCCACATTTAAATGGCTCCAAAATGACAACTGGTGGTTCAAGTTATAATAGAAAAGACATCTTGGAACTTGCATTTTTTAAATTTTAGTAGCAAAATGCTACGGAGCTGATTTTACCAGTATGCATTAGTTAAAATCACAGCATGCTTGCTAAAGCTGTATTTAAAATTGAGACTGGTACAAGTATTAAAACTTTGGACTTTAAACATACACTACCAGTTACTACATAAACTACTACAAAACTAGTGTGGAACTTTGATGGTCAATCCACTGGTAAAAAAAAAAATAGACAATAAAGCACATTTATTATGTTCTCCTATAGTTCATAACCTAAATTTTTAGTTACCTTGAATAACACCATCCTACAGTTAAGTTACCTGGGGCTCTTAGATACAACTGTGTCTTTGTTATTTACTAAAATTATTATCACAGAAGTTACATCATTTCCATTTAAAAATATATATGGTAAAATAAAGATGTATTACATATAATCAACAAATATCTTTGTAAAGCAAATTGGCATTTCCAATTTAAAACCGTAACAAAACGTGAAAATTCTGATTTATAATTTACTTTTATGCAGCCTTTTTACAAGTGATAGTCAGCTTTTTAAAAGTGTTCCAATAATGAATTAAAATTCAAATTAAGTCTCCATTAAACAAAGCTTATACCAAAAATACATTTTAGCTTTTGCACTAAAAGCTTTAGGAACAGTCAAGTGGAACTGAAACCAAATTTCTGAGCAGAACAAAACTGTGGTCTGAAAATAACACATTTACAAAATATAGTGATCAAAGATAAGAAACTCTTCACCTTTGCCAGATAAGCAAACAGGAGACTTACAGAATGTAAAAAGTACAAACCATAAGTTAACTCTGAAAAAGATATTCTTGTGACCAAAAAAGGTAAGTACTGCAAAGGATCTCCTGAGTTAAAAGTGATGGGGTTTAAGACAGAACGGAAGAAACGCCACCATCACCACCCACGACCAAGCACCTCTGTGTGAGTCTCAAACCCTTGTTCAGAAACCTCAGGAATAATTTAAACATCTCTCTTCACACGGTGGACCCTGTGAAACTGCCAGCCGAGTCCCACCCTTCATTCTCGATTCACCTCTCCCCCTCAGCACAACTCCCAGCCCGCACGTCTACCTGACAAGTGACAGCCCAATCTGATTAAATGCTTCCAAGGGAGGGGACTCGTGGGCCTCCATGACAGGCCAAAAGTGATCACCATGGAGATACATAATTACAGCTGTCAACGCATCTACTGTCCTGCTGGCATCAAGTTGATTGCTCCCAGCAATAATGATAGACAAAGCTAGTATGCACACTCCCGAACCCAGTCACTTTATCTATTCCTTGGTCCATTTAGCTGACATGCAACATTCACACAAGCAAATAACAGCAGTAAGCAGAACATTTAAGGCATTTTAATTGTTTTTTCTTTCTATGGATGGCTCACAACTGCAAATGTTATTACATAAAACTCCTGCTGCAGCATTAATTGAAGAAAGATTTGGTGGGACAAAGACCGTAGGGGGTAGAGTTTGTCCATTATCACTTGTACTTTCAACAGGTCTCACGTTTGAAAATTCAAATTGCAAAAACTTGCGAGGGCAAAATGTTTGACATCCTGTTAGCTGTTACAACATGGTGAAAACTTCTAACAACTCGAGTAATCATTATGAATTCTTATTTAATACTTTTTTTCTTTGATTAAAAGAATGCTTAGATATGTCCCTATGATACTTGTTTTCTCATCTGCTATTTAACGTCACACAATGCCTGTTAAATCTTTACAGTTTTTTTTTTCTGCCTTCAGGCTTTGAACACAGCATGGAGTCTCCAAGCCGGGAAAGGGTCAAGTCCCTTTAGAAAGCACATGGGCAAAAACAATTTAAAAAGTGAAATAAATCATATATCCAATAACATCTTCAAATTCAGAATTCTTCCTGTAATCTTTCACCATCTTCATACCAGTAATCAAATGGAATAATCATATTCACAGATGGTACAGCCTTGTCAGCCACTAGCTAACATAATGTCACATATATACACACTTACTACCTTGATTTACAGAAAGGGTACATCCTTGTTCTTTTTATGCAAGAAAAATGATTTAAATAGCCATTAAATACAGAAGTATAAATAAAATGAATACTGATCACTTTTAAGTGGTATACATACTATGTACTTCTTAAAGTCCTTGAAACATAATAGAATGAGGCACATTTTGTTTTCCTTAATCCATTTCAATTAACGAGCTGATTGTGCGCTGGAATTTCTTGACATCTGACTATATAGGGAAAGCTGGATTAGATTTATTGAAAAGATTATACTGTAATACAGGAAAGTCATTCCCCATTCTTAAGATGCCACAAACTTCTTCATTACAATTTTCAGAAGAACTGGGAACACTGGGAACTATCATTTATTTAGAAGCCAGTTGTCTCCAGACTTCCCTATTAGGTGAGTTCTGACTTTCCTGTACACCATAACGTACAAAATATTAAAAACAAAAAACTGTGATTCCCCATGAATTTCACTTGTCATTCAATTTACACCCTTTGGTGTTGACAAGCTTTAACATAAAAGTGTGATATAAATCAAGATTTTAACCTCTCACTTGGTATTACAGCTTAATGACTTACACCAGGTAGACGTATTGGTTCTTCATACTGAGACAATCTCCCAATAGACGGCAAACCAAAAGACTTGTAGGGGTCCTGAAAGTTCAAAGAACAGGAAGCACAGCCTTTGAAATATAAATCAGCACAAGTAAGGTTAAATATTTATACAATGAAGAAGCATTCTGGGGCCTATTTACCAAATCACAGATTTCGGAATATTATTGTCTTCTCCTCACTCTAGACAACTTAGAAGAGTATTTAAAAAATCAAACAGAACTAAAAGCAGAATTTAGCCTGACCTTGATCATACTTTATTGAAACTGGTAAAATTCCAACTTTTTATAAATCTTCTTAGAATGCCTTGGGCAAAAATAAAATAACCTAGGCACTACATCAAAACATACTCAAGTTCAGAACAACAAATGTAGTGCACTGAAGATATTTGTTTTTCTTACTCTCAAAACAGCTCACATATGGTAAGATTTGAGCATTCTGATTCTCCAAATAAAGACCTGAAAAGTAACTCTGCATGTGCTTCTACATATATACATGTTCCGTTTGGAAATATCTTGGATCATCAGAATAAATATTAAATAAGTTCAGTGTCATAACAATAGGGAAGAAGAATACCACTCAAAATATAATGCAAAGAAAAATAACTAAGCCAAGCCCTATTTCTCAAGATCCTTGAAAAGCATTCCAAAACAAGGTCCAGGATTCTTAAAACACATATACTACTAATTTGCTTTTTATTTTACAGACAGGCTTCAATGTCTTAAAAGTAAAAGATGGCATAAATATTTCCTGCATTTTTGTTTCAGTCATTTGAGAGAAGCATTTTCAGATGCTGACTGCTTAATTATGTGGTTAATATAGTTGTAAAATAATATTAAAGCACTGAACTGAAGAGTTTATGAGTAAAATCCATGATTAAAATTATGAATTAAGAGCTTTGCAATTTAAATTTTAGTTGTGATTATTCATGTAAGAAATAAAATTATTAGGGGGAAAACTGTTAAAAAAATTAAACACTGAATTAACAACTGATGTGTAACTAGGGTAGCTCTTTAACATACACACAGAAATAAATGCTCCTGTTTATTTTCAATGTGGTTTGAAAATTAGCAAACAAAACCAAACCCACAGTCCATTCAAGCACAAGAATATTGAACTAATGCTTTTCTCACTCCTTAAACTGATTAGAAGCTATTCTTCCATCCAGAAACAACACATGAAAATTAATTAAACTCAATCCTTTAAAACTATTTTGAGTTATGTCAAAATGATCTAACCTTTCTTTTTCTAGTTCAGCTCTGAATTACATAATCAAATATTTGACCCCAAGTTACAGGACACTAACTTTACCTTGTTGTTGAGTTATACGTGGTCCCATGACTCGGGACACAAACACCACCCTTCCTCCCATCACCCCTCCTCCCAATGTTCGCTTTACCTCGGCATAAACTCGACATTCGACCGCCCAGCCGTTGATGGGAATATCGGCTTGTTTGTGCCTGAGAGGGTAACCCTTGGCAACACGTATCATTTCTTGGACCAGGTCCAGGCCAGTGATGCATTCTGTGACGGGATGCTCAACCTGCAAGGCCAAGATCTGCCCGTCAGTAGGTGCGGTGGTGGTGCTCTAGTCACTAAGTCACATCCGACTCTTTTGCGACTCTATGGACTGCAGCCCACCAGGCTCCTCTGTTCATGGGATTTCCCAGGCAAGAATACTAGAGTGAGCTGCCATTTCCTTCTCCAGTGGATTTTCCACACTCAGGGATCAAACCCATGTCCCCTGCACTGAAGGCAGATGCTTTACCGCTGAGCCACCAGGGAAGCTCCAACAGATGTAGAAAAAGTAAATAAACAGAAATAAGCAGGGACAATGTCAACAATTTCTGGGTAAAATGAGGCTAATTATATTTATCACAGTTGACCTGAAAACTGTCTAAGAGAATACAATTAAAGCATCAATACCATATAGTACAAAGCTGGGTGAGAAAAACAGACACCCCAAAAGTGTTTGTAAACTGTCTGTACTACTTTTCCCAGTGTTTATTTTGATCAGGTTCAACACTTTTAATTTTATACTAATTCTTCACCAACAATTACATATTTATAGCTGCCGTCCTCAGCGTGGCTGATCATCAGCCTGCTCTGCTACACTTAGCACGGCATCCACAGAGGCAGCTTACGATTTTCCACAGCACTGGTCCAGCCTGAGTCTCACCCACTTGCATGCTTTCACTAACCTGTCCTGACAAGCAACCAGATTAGCGTACTCTTGCATCAGTGCAGTGTAGCAGAAAGGAGCAGATGGATCCTGCAGGTTGTTCTCCCTCCAGACCGGCGTGGGGAGTGCTTAGCATGCACAATGGCAACACTGAGCCGGGGAAATCACTGCTCTCTCAGCAAATTGCTGATAACTGTTTTGGACGATGCTGCCATGGGGATCCCTGGCCTTCCACCCTAGTGCATGGGATGCACACGTACAGAAACATGCACAAACATATAGGGACACCAGCAGACACATGTTATCAATCTGATAGACTGCTGACGAGGTCCTAGAATTAACTGAGCTAAAATAAAGCCACAAAGGACACTGGTAAAGGGCAGGTCATCTGCCTTCCATCTAAAGCCCGAAATAAGTTTTGAGAATTTCAACTTTGGCCACATCAGCTGCTTTGATACCAGTTTCCTTTCTCCTAAAAGTCAAGCATGTTTTAAAAGCACTTCACTATAGTTTCTTTATCATGACATGTTATATTTCATACACTCTGACATGGGAAAAGGTCAGTGAACAGACCAATTGTCTTTCCATCTTCAACTACACTAATTGAAGGACAGGACTTAGTCATTATAATAATCTTGAAGCTTATCATAAGCAGACAATGCCATGGTCTTAAAAAAAAAGCTTGGTAAAAATAAACAGATGGCATCCATAATTAGCTCTGTGTGTGTTATGAGTTTGTTTACAGTTTCAACAACATTTTAAGACATTTTGACATAATTTTAATGACAAATCATCACTAAAATAAGCATCTACCCTTTGTAAAATATATGTGACACTTAAGTAAAGATTTTATTAGATAGTTTAGAATCTATATTCTTGAAAGCAAAACATGGTTTTGAGAGAAACAAGGTTCTGTATGATAAATATAATAAGAAAGGAACAAATGTAAAGCCATTCTATTATTTGCTGGAAATAAATTTCACATAAGAATGCATCTTACCACCCTAACTATTCAACCTACAATGTGACCAAGTGCTTTTTATATCAATACTATCCACTACCTTTGTTAAGAAAACATTTTTAAAAGCTCACAAAATGATTTAATTTCATCCTTCTATATCTATCGCTCAGAAAAGCATATACTATATATTAGACAAAGAAATATAAAATTCAGAGTCATGTCTCTAGTAAGCAGTAGAGGCAGGGTTGGAATCTACATCCCTCCAGTGGTGATACTAGCTGCCTGTTCTTCCTCAAGGAAAAATGGATATGAAAGCATGTAGTAAAGATAAACAGCTAAACAATTATGTGCTATTATCATTAATAAAATACATCACTATGAAAGTCTAAAGACCCAAATTCATTGTAGGGCTCTGTTACACCTTAGAAGACCTCCTTATAACCGTATAGGAGAAAAGTTTATTAAAGTTCTATTGAATAGAATCTAAAACTGCACCCACTTTAATCCAATTTAGAGTTATGTAACAGTAACACAACATTTTATAATCTTAGTGAGCAGCAATTATTACAAAATAAAATCAGCAGACAACTAAAATAACAACTACCTACTAAAGCAGAATCATTAAAGAATTTTTTTAAAATATCCACTGAGGTTCAAATATTGTTAAAGTACACAAGACAGTCTGCTGTATCTGAATTTTTCAGATAACAGAAATAAGTCTTTTTAAAGGAAAACATAAATTAAAACATTTTTAAGAGAAATCCTTCTAAATACATTTTAACAGAATTCCAAAGTTATTCAACAGGATATGTGAAGCATTTCCTTTAGACCTTTATTATTATTATCATCAGCCATCTTATAATTATAACACTGACTAAATAACCATGTCTACCCCATCCCCAAAAACTTAAAAATAGTTTCCCTGTGTAAGTTAAACTCAATGTTTAAGAAGAACAGAGGTTACAAAGAGAAAAAATCATTCCCACGCCAAAACATAATTCATTAAATGTTTTTAAAATATCATTAAATAAAACAAAAAAGAAAGAAAAGGAAGGGAAGAAGGTAAAATCAATGGAAAGTAAAGGTTAACTGAAATAGAAGAAAAAAAGACTCAAACACTGGCTTTCAGTAAACCAAGAAATTCATCATGTCCAACCTAGAAAACCATGTCCAACCTAGAATAAAAAACAACCTCTGAAAGTATGATGTTAATAAACATCTATTGTGAGGACTACTGTGTCAGGGGAGGACAAGGTTTCTGAGTAACTTCTATTTGGGAAACACTGAGTTAATCTAAATTAAACAGGTTTTTGGTTTTTTCTGAAAGACTCCTCAAACACATTAACCTGTAAATACGCCTCAGGACTCTGAAAGGAGACTGTACAGCATTTAATTGTGCACCTCCTCCTTTTGCAGACCATCTTTATGGACTGAGAATCTCAAAGAACACACATTTAGAAACAATGTCTTAAACATTCAAAATATTGTGTTGGCCAAAATAGTTGTTCAGGTTTTTCTGGAACATTGTACAGAAAAAAACAGAATAAAATTTCTGGCTAACACATTACAAAACCCAATTCCCTTATGTGACTCTATCCTCACCAAACAAATTGTTGGTCTTCACACATCAATTTCCTGCCCTGGAGAAATATGTGCTAGTTCCAAGAAACATATGAATGAAGGATCTCCCAGATAGTACGATTGTGCTTAGAGATTAATATACTGACATTCTAGTACATGAACCTTGGGGTTTGGTCAGCAAAACTAATACCTAGCCAAAAAAGCGAGTGAGATGGAGAGAGAGAAAACATACATACACACCACACACACACACACACACACACACACACACACACACACACAAGCCCAAAAAAAGAGTGAAAGTCACTCAGTTGTGTCCAACTCTTTGTGACCCCATGGACTATACAGTCCAAGGAATTCTCCAGGCCAGAATACTGGAGTGGGCAGCCTTTCCCTTCTCCAGGGGATCTTCCCAACCCAGGGATCAAACCCACGTCCCCTGGATTCTTTACCAGCTGAGCCACAAGGGAAGCCTAAGAATACTGGAGTGGGTAGCCTATCCCTTCTCCAGCAGATCTTCCTGACCCAGGAATCGAACCAGGATCTCATGCATTGCAGGTGGATTCTTTACCAACTGAGCTATGCGAGAAGCCCATGCAAATCAGAATTTATTAATTCTCAAAGGCAGATTGTTGACTGGGATGTATTTATCAGGTCAATGCAACCTTGCAGGTTCTGCTGCTGCTGCTGTTAGTTGCTAAATCATGTCTCTCTGCAATTCGATGGACCGTAGCCTCCAGACTTCTCTGTCCATGGAATTTTCCAGTCAAGAATACTGGAGTGGGTTGTTTTCTTCTCCAGGGGATCTTCCTGACTCGGGGATCAAATTCGCACCTCTGGCACTGGCAGGTGGATTCTTAACCACTGAGCCACCTAGGAAGTCTCGCAGGTTCTATCAAGAGCTTATAAATCAGCACTGGCAATGCCAATTACAAACCTCGCTATGAATCTTTTATTCAAACAGGTACAAATGATCATCAAATGCCATGTTAAGATACATAATCACACTCAAAATCTATGAGTATGTATAGTTATATATGCCTACATTAGATGGTCACGGCCAGGCAGCTTTTATAGATCTGTTTGCAAATTTACTTTAGCTGTCTTCTCAGTCACCATCAGACTGTCACTACTGAGAGTATTTGAGTCTAGATTTCTTGCCACTCTCTCTAATTTTTTACTTCAAATGTATTTCCCCCCAAAAATGAATAACTGAGCTTATCAAATGCAGTGGCAAAGTAAACCAGGTTACACTTCACATGAGTACTTGATGTAGCAAATTTCAATAGCAATAAACTTAAAAAAGCTAAATGTTTCTGGAATTGTGTTGCCATTATCTGTCTTTGTAAAAGTTATAATCATAAATTCTGCTGCTGCCACTGTTATCTTTAGCTTTATTCCTCCTCAAATACCAACTGCATGCGCGCATGCTAAGTCACTTCAGGTGTGTACAACTCTTTGTGACGCTATAGACCATAGCCTACCAGGCTCCTCTCTCCATGGGACTCTCCTGGCAAGAACATTAGCATGGGCTGCCATGCCCTCCTCCAGGGGATCTTCCTGGTGATCTTCCAGTGATCGAACCTGCATCTCTCAAGTCGCCTGCACGGGCAGGCAGGCTCTTTACCACTAGCACCACCTACCAATTAGGAAGGATCAGAAACTACTGAAAGAAAGGCAAATATTTCCAGAGTTCTAAAGTCCTAAAGTATCCACCTATAAAATACCTTCATCAATAACAAGCGGAGAAACACTAACATTACAGTGGGGAAATCTAAGACATGCCACCTTAACCAAGGCAACATCACCAGTAATGGGATAGACAGACACTGCATGTCTCCTATAACGGTCCTCATGGAAGAACAGCATTTCTGTAATATTCTTGCTGAATATGCAAATGTCTGGATATACTCAGGAGAAAAAAGACAAACACAAAATGAGGGACACTCTATAAAATGGCCTGTGCTCATTTTAAAAAATGTCAAGGTCATAGGTGACCAAAAAAAACAGACTAAGGAATTGCTCCAGATAAAGACTAAAGAGACATGGCAAGCAGATACAACACAGGATCCGGAACCAATATTAAAATTTTATAATGTTGTACTTTTACTATAAAAGACATTAGTGGACAACTCGTGACATGAAGATGGCCTGTGGACTGGAAGAGAGCAATATGTCGATGTCAATATTCTGATGTTGATAGTGGGACTGTGGCAAAGTAAAAGAGCTTTCCTGCTTTTAGGGGACAGATGTTACAGGTAAAGGAACACCAGGCCTACAACTTACTCCGAAATGTTTCAGGTAAAGAGGACAGAAAGAAATTAAGATATGGGTACAGGATAAAAATAAAGCAAATGTAAATGTTAGTAAAGGGTATACAGATATTTTTAGTAATGTTTAGAAATTGTATGGACATCAGAAATAACTGTAAAATAAAACTTAATAAAATTAAAGCAACGTCTCCAAAGTTTTTGTTTTTATATTAGGAAACATTATTAAAGTAAAGATATCTGACTTGATTGACATTATCATCTCTTCGATCAAAACCCTCCCACTGTGCTAAATAATCAAAAGCAGATAATTTGCTCAATGTGTTTTCTCTGACTTAAACTTTTAAATATACTTTATTATGTTGATTATCTAATAACTCTAAAGATTTTAAGAATGGGTAACTACATAACAGGCAAGCATTCTTCAAGGGGAACAAAATTCAGGCAAATTTTAATTACACACTGAAGTTAACTTCAACTGAATATTAACACTGAGGCATGTTTAAAAGTTTAAATGGGTGTTTCATTTAGATGTTTGTAACAAAACCCACCCTACTAAAGAATTACATAATTACTCAAGTTTACATACGCTTGCTCCTTGGAAGAAAAGCTATGACAAACCCAGACAGCGTATTAAAAAGCAGAGCCATCACTTTGCTGACAAAGGCCCATATAGCCAAAGCTATGGTTTTCCCAGTAGTTGTGTACAGAGATGAGAGTTGGACCATAAAGAAGGCTGAGCACCAAAGAACTGATGCTTTCAAATTGAGAGTCCCTTGGACTGCACAGAGATCAAACCAGTCAATTCTAAAGGAAGAACCTCCACTATTTTGGCCACTTGCTGTGAAGAGCTGACTCAATAGAGAGGACCCTGATGCTGGGAAAGATTGAGGGCAGGAAGAGAAGGGGACAATAGAGGATGAGATGGTTGGATGGCATCACCAACTCAATGGACATGAGTTTGAGCAAATTCAGCAAGACAGTGAAGGACAGGGAAGCCTGGTGTGCTGCAGTCCATGAGGTCACAAAGAATTGGACGCAACTTAGTAATTGAACAACAACCCCAAGTTTAAAAGAGGAGAAAGTCCTCAAGAGTGAGCAGAGGCATCAGACCAATGAACCAAGTGTTAACTTGGCCATTAAACAGAAAGAGGGGGATGCAAAGTTTTCACAGTTCCTTAAAAGAGGGTAGGGTTTCTTTTAGGTGGTAAGCAGAGGCCCAGCTGCTTAGCAAGGCGAAAGCTGTCCCTAAAAGCAGAAGACCCATGTACACATCATAACTAACATCTGCATGGCACTGAAATTTATCAGACTCCTCCGTGTTCATGAACTTGCTCCCTGTTTCACTGTCATTTTACAGACAAGACACTGAGATACTCACAAAAAGATACACAAGACGTGAGATACTCACAAAGTATGCGGTAAGAGAATGTTGTAACACCCAAATAATATTATCTTAAATTAACATAACTTAAAGTAACTTCTTTATTAAATACAAGTCTAATTGACAGATACTACAAAGACCCAGTTTGTGAAAGCCATCTTTTGAAAGAAGAACTTGTTCAACTGAGCAAAGCAGTATAGGTATGATTACCTGCTGAAATATGAGCAAATTGTCCTGTTACATAAAATTGGGTTTCATAATGGTATTTGGCATAATAGGTCTCTATCTTTTTTCGTTTGTTGTTATTCTGGCCTGAAAGGACAACTGATGTCATTATTTTTGGTTTTGGTTTTTCAGGTCAGAGAGAGTCTTTGTCCAAAATGGAACCTAACATATACCTATTAAAATACTGAAACTCTACCTCCTGGGAATACCGGATTTCAAAATAAAGATCTAAAGTCATTAAATTTTGATCCACAGGCCTCAAAGAAGAAAAGCATGTTGGGAAATAGGCCCCCACACACCATTCCTATAAACTCACCTTGAAAATAATAGCTACATTCAAGGGTGGTGCTGAAAACTGAACAAATTGTATTATAGCACTTTCCTGTTGAGCCCCACACAGTCAGATGAAGAAAGGATAAGAGAACTATTAGGGGTTGAACTGTACTCCCCTCGCTTCCACCCAATTCACATATTTTAAGTCCTAACACCGAGTACTCAAAACATGATTGTGTTTGGAGATGGGGTCTTTAAAGAGGCAATTAAGTTAAAATGAGGTCATTAAGGAGGGCTCTAATAAAATGTGACTGGTGAGAGTTGGACTGTGAAGAAGGCTGAGTGCCGAAGAATTGATGCTTTTGAACTGTAGGGTTGGAGAAGACTCTTGAGAGTCCCTTGGACTGTGAGGAGATCCAACCACTCCATTCTGAAGGAGATCAGCCCTGGGATTTCTTTGGAAGGAATGATGCTAAAGCTGAAACTCCAGTACTTTGGCCACCTCATGCGAAGAGTTGACTCATTGGAAAAGACTCTGATGCTGGGAGAGATTGGGGGCAGGAGGAGAAGGGGATGACCGAGGATGAGATGGCTGGATGGCATCACGGACTTGATGGGCGTGAGTCTGAGTGAACTCCGGGAGATGGTGATGGACAGGAAGGCCTGGCATGCTGCGATTCATGGGGTCGCAAAGAGTCAGACACGACTGAGCGACTGAACTGAACTGACCTGAACTGATGTCCTTGCAAGAAGAGATGAGTACACAGATGACACACAGCAAGAAAGGAAGCTCAAGAGGACACAAGAGGACGAACTCTAATCTGCAGGCCACGGAGAAACGCCTCCCGGCGAAGGCACTCTGCCACACCTTGACTCACACTCCTGTCTCCACAAGCGCAAGAAAACGGCGCTTAAGCCAGCCAGTCTGTGATAAGCTGATGTGAACAAATTTGGAAAGTTCTAGATGAGAATCTAGAACTCGAAGACAACACAAGAGGACGAACTCTAATCTGCAGGCCACGGAGAAACGCCTCCGGCGAAGGCACTCTGCCACACCTTGACTCACACTCCTGTCTCCACAAGCGCAAGAAAACGGCGCTTAAGCCAGCCAGTCTGTGATAAGCTGATGTGAACAAATTTGGAAAGTTCTAGATGAGAATCTAGAACTCGAAGACACCAACATAGTTTACACAACGCTTCAAAACAAAAACTAATGAAAAATGTCTGACAAATTTAACTATTCATGTCTGTTTAACAAAAACTTCTTTCCTTCAATTTTCCAGTAAGACTCAAAGAGAGACATTAAGTGACAGTATAACATACCCTACTTTATATTCTCAGTTTCCTAGGAAAGTAACTTCAAATATTCCAGAATATTCCAGTTCTGGCTAGCTCCAGCCAGTCTGAGAATCCTGGCCTCTGTGACTTCAAATATAATCAAAATGTCAATTTCTGTCCAGATCTAAAATATTCTTTCTAGCAAGAAGGGAATTTTACAAATTAATTACAAATGCATTTCCCTGTAATTTCTCCTATTTCCACCAATTATTCTTCCAGTCAAACACCTTAAGTCCATAAAAGGCTAAACTCATTAAGTACTTTTTTAAATTTAAAATTGCCCTGAAATAAGAAAAAGATATTTGTTCAGTTATAGTCAATTCTCAGAAATCAGATTTAGGCTGCAATAATTCTTAATTTTTTAATGTGTGAAACTGTGAAGGATAACAATCAAGCTGCCAAAAACGTTTTCCTAAAATGCTCCTGGAAAACAAGGTTCTATGTGATACAAAAATCTCTGATGGGATGTGGGGTATCTGGCCTCCAGAGAATTTCAACAGCGCTATTACACTTTTTCTTTCACAGCAAAAGTAGATTCCTCCTTCACTGTTGCAATCAGTATAAGCCACTAACTGAGGTCTAACAAAAGGGATACAAGTTAGATCTCTGTTCTCCAAGATGTGGAATAGCCAGCTGACCATGTTTGGGCATTAAATTTAACATGTTACTCCTTTCTATTTGAGAGTTTTCTAGCCTTTTTTTTTTTTTTTTTTCCTTTT
>SJYC01059760.1:0-23887 GCA_006408675.1 Madoqua kirkii
AATTCAGCAATTTCATCATTTCAATTTCTTTCCCTTCTGTTAAATATAAATAAAATGAGCTAATTCAAACAACAATATGGAAAAATAAGAGTGATGAGAAAGAAGAGTCCTACTGGATACTGTATTATAATAAAAAGATATAACATCTACAACAGTGTGGTACCAGCACATAAATAACAGAAAGGCTAAAAAAAAGAAAACAGTTAAGTAAAAACCTGCATATATATGAGAATTCAGTACATAACGAAGAAGACTCAACACCAAAAAGAATAATTGTTCAGTAATGGTTGTGACAAACAGCTAGACATTTGGGGGGGAGGGGGGAAATCCCTGGGGAAGTGAAAATTTCACCAAGGAAGATGACATGAGTACTAAAAGAAAACATGGAAGAAAAATTGAGTAGGAAAAGTCTAAGTATGTGATAACATCAGAAATAAGAGATTTAGCAATTCAACTGAAAAACTTTAAAACAAAAATGTTCTCCCTAGAAAGAAAACCTACATCAAAGTAAAAAAGACAGGTAAGAGGTGAGAGGAAAGTAGCTAGGAATCACATCTGTATATTTTATATCTATCTGCATTCATTTGGCAAGAAGGAGGCAACTGTTAACTCACAGAGCATCTTCACACCATTTCTCACACCCTGGTTCCCCATGGTTTGATGTCCCTGTGTGGGCAGAGGAGGGCACACCTACCAATGGAGAGCAGTCCCACACGATTCATCTAAACTGACATAATCGATGCTGCCATATCTGCCCTTCCTCAGCCCTGGAGAGACAGCAAACTTGACTCCGAAGAGTAAATAAATCTGTCCAGAGAGAGAAGGGGGAAGGCCTGGAATGTCAACAAATGGCTCTGGGGAAAGATAAGACTTTCTCTCTAGCAAGCTCCATCTTTAGAGTTGTTATCATTTAATCTGGTGCCAGAGGTCTTGGCTTAGAAAGCCCTCACTCTGTAAAAATGTGAAAATATCATGGAGCATTGCTTCCTGATGATATCACAAATGGCTAATTTCCTGAAAAAATATAAAACATCTACAACTCAATAAGAAAACCCAAAGGGCAAAAGAAATGTAAATGACTCTATGAAAAACAATTCATCCTCACTCAGAAGAAAAAGAAAATGAAACTGTGGTACCATTTTTTACTATCATACACAGAGCCAAAGGCAAAGATCCTTTCAGCCAGGCAAGCTCTCATATAAAAGGCACCTTATACTACTTCACTAAATTATACAAGAACCTATCACTTTTCAGGCAATTCTACTTTCACAAGCACAAAGTCATAATATAAAAGGTATTTCGTAACTGCACCATTTAGGATAGCAAAACACTGGAAAAATTAAAAATAGGAAACTGGTGAAATGCATACTCATACAAATGAATATTCAATGTCATAATGAAGAAGATAACACTTTAAGTATGAAACGCTACAAAAGACAATTTTTAAGTAAAACAAAGGTTGCCTCTATAAGAAAAATACACAGTTATGACAAAAAATGTGGTATGGGAAGTTATTTTTCCAGTGTTTACTCTTCTGGATATATTAGGTTTTCTTTTAACCAATGATTACTACTTCTTAGTATTTCAATTCAATAAAGTAAGAAAATTATCCAAGCAAAATTACATATTTATTTCATTAAAATAAGATTTTAATAAAGTTGCATTTTTGGTATTTATCCATTTCTCTATCCCTCTTTCAGATGCAGAGAAGGAAACATATAAGCATGGGTGGGTACATATGCACACTTCTACTGTGACAAGAGATGGGGACCATTCCAAGAAAAGGGAGTAAAACTCGATAAAGGCACACAGAGGTCAAACAGAATGCAGGAAAAAGGAAGGAGAGATTTACGCTACAGAGCAAAGGGACTTGTAATGTAAAAGCATTTGAATTATATCTTTAAGAAAAAGAAAACAACCACCTCAGATATATAGATGATACCACTCTAATGGCAGAAACTGAAGAGGTACTAAGCGTCTCTTGAAGAAGGTGAGAGAGGAGAGTGAAAAAGTTGGCTTAAAGCTCAACATTAAAAAAACTGAGATCATGGCATCTGGTCCCATCACTTCCTGGCAAACTGATGGGGAAACAATGGAAACTGTGACAGATTTTATTTTCTTGGGGTCCAAAATCACTGAGAACAGTGACTGCAGCCATGAAATTAAGACACTTGCTCCTTGGAAGAAAAGCTATGACCAACCTAGACAGCGTATTAAAAAGCAGAGACATTACTCTGCCAAGAAAGGTCCATCTAGTCAAAGCTATGGTTTTTACAGTAGTCATGTATGGATTTGAGAGTTGAACCATAAACAAGGTTGAGTACCAAAGAACTGATACTCTCTTTCTAACTGTGGTCCTGGAGAAGACTCTTCAGAGTCCCCATGGACAGCAAGGAGATCCAATCAGTCAATCCTAAAGGACATCAGTCCTGAATATTCAATGGAAAGACTGATGCTGAAGCTAAAGCTCCAATACTTTGGCCATCTGATGCGAAGAGCTGACTCACTGGAAAAGACCCTGATTCTGGGAAAGACTGAGGGCAAGAGAAGAAGCAGGCAACAGAAGATGACCTGGTTGGATGGCATTACTGACTCAATGTCAATGGTCATGAGTTTAGGCAAACTCAGGGAGATAGTGAAGGTCAGGGAAGCCTGGCGTGCTGTAGTTTATGGGATTACAGACAGATAGAGGACTTAGCTACTGAACATCAACATAAAAGCATTTGAATTTTATCTTTAAGAAAAAGAAAACAGTGACTTTAAAAACAAACATATGAGGATGGCATAGATAAACCCGATACATAAATTCTCACCAAACAGAGATAAAAACCAGTATTTATGCACCAAACCCAGTGACTTTCTCAGTGTTTCTCTTTAAGGAGAAATGGTATTTATTTCAAATGTCACTCTCAAGGAAATCTAGCAAAGTGAAGATGCTACTCACACTGTGTTACCAAGAAAAAAATGTACAAGTTCTAAAGCTGGAAAAAGTGACAATTCAATCAGGAAATTTCAAGGAAAAAAAAAAAAAAGAAAAGAAAATTATAGCTCTCTAGTTTCAAACTGAAACACTAATTAGAGATAACATATATCTTAGAAGATAAAGAATTTGGTGAATGTGCCTTAAGTATTATAATTTAAGGTTAGTAAAGAAATTTGAAACAGAAAATCTACCATTAAAAGGACATCTGAATTGTTTAAACAATATGAGAAAGACATCTTTGAAATATCCAAGCATGGCTTTCGGAATACTATAAAACACAAGATCCTTTTTTTCATGCTCCCATTCAGTCAGACTCCACCACCAAATATCCCTCCACCACACAGATGTTTCTTTAAAAAAATAATAATAATAATAATGATTTGTTTGGTAACTAACAAGACTACTGTCCCTGGAAGCAAATGCAAGAGAGAAATGAGATATTATTAAACATTAAACAGGAGACACAAATTAATAATTGTGCTATTATATAGCACAGATTTAGGCACTATCAGTTTTCTTCCTGAAATTCATTTATGCATAATCTTTTTTTGAGGGTACTAAACACAATTTCCTGGCAAGGCACTCATGATACAAATTGTAAACACAGGTACCTAAGTGATTTAGACTGATAACACAGAATTATTTGATAATAAATATCAATTTTTGGAGGTCTTATACCAAAATTGACCATGGGATAAACTTGAAAAAACGCACTGAGATACATGAGCCAGAAACAAATAAAAAGTAAAGGATTATTTAAAAAAAAAAATTAAACATAATAACAAAGTGCCCTAAAGAAAAAAAAAAACAAAACACTCATTAATTCTGCAAAATCTGCTAAGTATCCCAACTGAAGTCTAGTATTTATTGAATCTTGACTACAATAAATATACATTGTAGTCACTTCAAATTGCCTTCAGGATCATATTACAAAGCTATTATTCACATCACAACATAATCAAGTCTCCATTTTAATCAAAAACATGATTTCCCAGCTAATTATATAATTAGACACACTTCATTATAAAGATATATATTTAATCAAAATAAAATTAATCTCTAAAAGGCAAAATTCTGTCAATTCTGAAGATAGGCACAACAATAGGATAGAGGCTGAAAAAGTGGAGTGTTTCAGACAGAAGTGCTGTAAGTTTTCAGCAGAAACTACTGTTGATACTGTACAGATTATAAATATGAATTACCCTTGGTCTCAAATGCATCTAGATACACAAACTCTACCGCAACATATGAAAATCTGTCCCATGGTCTAATCTCATAGGCATAATACTGAGAAAAGAGGCCGTGCACAAAAACTTTATGTATAATACAAGCCCACGGACTCAAAATTTAAAGAAGAAACAGGCAAAATTATTTCCATTGTCAAGGCGTGCATAAACGAAAGGAAGAACTATCCAGAAATATAAGGAGATGCTGTTTAGAATTCAGTCAGAATAATAAACAGGAAGATGGAGGCGGAATCTCTAAGAACGGGAACAAGTTGCAGGCCAGGGGTAAGAAGTACTGGCATTTTGGTACTTCTCGATTCCAACTGATGCTCACATAAACTTCTGCTTTTAATAATTTTTTTCAACTACACATTTGTATTCTACATATTTTTCTGAATTTGTCACTTTACAATTTAAACCAAAGAAAGGGGGAAGAAGAAAGGAAATAAAGCCATCAGTGAGTTAACAGTATACCAGTGGCTTCCCGAAACCTTGCTTGGAAATGACCAAGTATGTTCCTGAAGTTAAGAGTTCCAGGCTCCACTTAATTTCTCAGTCTCCCAACTGTGGCAGAGGTATCCATTCCTCTAAAAGACAGGTTGGATGGTTCAGTTCTGAGAGTCATTCCTGAAAGCTCACTCTCATTACCCTTACTTTCCCCATCTCTTCCAAAGATTTGTAGACACTTAATTCCTTTCTATGCATGATATATTGATTAGTTTCCCTTTTCAGCATATGAACTCTAACTAATGCACTTCAGCAAGAAAGGTTCAAGGAAAAAAAAAAAAAAAAAAAACTGGAATCTCCAATATAAAGTATTAGCAGCAACGAAGCAGAGGGGCTAATCACTGACCATCAAATTAACCTGATACTCATCTGTCATTTCCAACAGGTTTCTTAGCACCAACATAAAAGCTAAATCTTTATTTCCCACTTTTAAGGAACTGGTTTTTAATTTTTATAAAACCAAAAGGGGTGGTGAGGAAGGGAAAAGTTTAGAGGCATGGAGAGGAATAAAGAACAGAGGTTTTGTTACCTGGAGTCTCGTGTTCATTTCCAAGAAATAAAAATTCTTCTTTGAGTCCACAAGGAATTCTACAGTTCCAGCAGAAGAATAATTCACTGCTTTGGCAAGGGCTACGGCTTGTTCTCCCATTGCTCTTCGCGTCTCAGGATCTAGAAAAATGCTGCAAATATACACAGAATAACCACCTACATTTTGAACAAAAATTAAGTAATCTTTTCTGTGCATTAATTTTCTTTACGTTTACTCAGATATGATCTTCTATGTCAACTCAAGATTTCAAGGTATATGCTTTATATATGCTTAGAATATATGCTTACTATTAATTAAGCATAACAGGTTGAAATAAATCAACTTCAAATTTTTATACAAAACTAACATCTGAACCAGTCAATCCTAAAGGAAATCAGTTCTGAATATTCATTGGAAGGACTGATGCTGAAGCTTAAGTTCCAATACTTTGGCCACCTAATGCAAAGAACTAACTCATTGGAAAAGACTCTGATGCTGGGAAAGATTGAAGGCAGGAGGAGAAGGGGACGACAGAGGATAAGATGGTTGGATGGCCATCACCTACTCAATGGACATGAGTTTGAGCAAACTCCAGGAGTTGGTGATGGACAGGAAAGCCTGGTGTGCTGACGTCCATGGGGTCACAAAGAGTCAGACATGACTGAGAGACTGAACTAAACATCTGAACTTTTCACATCATACTGCAACTTTAATCAATCCATAAAATATACAGCTGCTTTAGCAAAACTAGTTGTTTACAACTAGTAAAATTTTACACATATATTCAGAATTTCTCCAATTAAGATTGGAAGATGTGCTTTATGGAGAAAAGGTGTGTTAGGTGATATTGCTTCAAGCAAGTATTACAATGCTACTCACCAAGATGGTGAGTGCAACATTAATGAGTCAACAATATGCATAAAATAAGGTGTCTTTCAACAGAAACACATAGAAAACAAGATTATGCATCAATTGGTTGACGAAAATGTTCTGACTCGGGGTCACAGAAACTTAACTCTGTATTTCCTGTGAGAGTAACACTTCAGTATTGTGACTTTATAAAACGTAACTACCACAAATAAGAATCAACAGTACATCTAACAAATCCTCACAACTTTTGCTTCACAATCAAGAAGCAACCTCCAACAGACAAATAAAGGGCTTCAATGAACCCTGAAAAGAATATTATCAGATCATTTCCACATTTTCATATACTTTGTTTCTATGAAAGAAAGGCTCTGAGAAACAAAACATTGACTATTTTTCTATCTGTGGATTAAAATTAGTCTCAAATGTATAAGATTTAGATGACATTTTATAAACATTTTATTATGGAAGAGCATAATGAACTTGAGCTTCCCTGGTGGCTCAGCTGGTAAAGAATTCACCAGCAGTGCAGGAGACCTGAGTTCCATCCCTGGGCTGGGAAGATTCCCTAGAGGAAGACATGGCAACCTATTCCAATATTCCTGTCTGCAGAATCCCATGGACAGAGGAGTCTGGCAGCTACGGTCCATGGGGTCGCAAAGAGTCGGGAGATAACTGAGCGACTGAGCACATAACCAACTTGCATGTATCTGTTTGCCATATGTAACAATTATTACTTTACAACCACTCCCGTCCTGTCTAATGGCACGCCTACTTTTCTACCAGCCTCACCTCTTTTTTTTAATTTTAAAGCAAATACCAAATTAGGCATCACTTCTTCCATAAAAATTTCCCTATTTCTATAAGTACTTTTGTAACAACCATACTTAAAACATTAATAAGAACTCTTTAATAGCTTTAACATCTATATTAGTATTCAAATTACTCATTAATTTTTTTACAGTTAATCTCTTTGAATCAGGATCCAAATAAGTTCTAGCCACTGCATTTTACATCTTTGTGATTCTTTTAATTTGTAATGTCCTCTTCGCTTTCTTTAATCCAAAAATCTAATCATTTTCCTGTCTCATTCAGGCATAGATGACATTTCAACAATAACTGGATGACAGAATTAATGCAGCCAAAAAAAAAAGGAAAGTGCAACTAAAGATTAACATCATAACATCTGGATAATCGCAAGCACAGCTGAGTAAAACTACTTTTGACCTGTCTGGTTCTGCTCATCCCCTTGTCATAAACTCTCCTAGTGATCCTCAGAGCTGCAGACAAGCTCATCACTGTGCTCAAAGCCCAGGGGTAGAGACTTTCCTGGTGACCCAGTGATAAAGCCTTGCGATGCAGAGGACATGAGTTTGATCCCTGGTCACAGAACTAAGATCCCACATGCCGTGGGACAACTAATAGATCCTACTATTACTGTTAAAGTAATTTCAGCTCTAGTAAATAGTTTTTATTACAATGGGAAAGAATCATAAAAAATGCAGAAAATCAGACTACTCTGTATTTTCCTCAGGAAAAGCACTCACCTTGGTGCTTCCTCCACCACTTTCTGATTTCTTCTCTGAATTGAGCACTCTCTTTCATTGAGCCACAAGGCATTCCCATGTTTATCACCTAAAACCTGAAAGAGCAGTAATACCACTTGAAAAATTATACAGCCATATCCACAGCACGCATGCCCAGTTAACATTTCTCCATGTAACGCCCCCTGGTTTTCAATACTCCGACCTCCTAAAACACAAGACACTGCTCAGATTCAGTATCCTTTTGGTTGACACCAGTGCAAGAAAATTTCATCATCTACCACTCCAAAACTCAATGGAACATTTTTATTAAAAAGACTTGAGGAAAAAACTTTTTCATGTTACATTTCCACTGGGTAAAATATCAGAATCAACTGTACAAATTTGTGAAGGATACTGAGCATCAGTAAAAGGAATACATCTTAGATTTCAATGGCACCTGGGAGAACCACGGTGCTAGGACAAACATCTACTTGTTGTTAATGCTGCAATGTCTGTCGATCAGAAAATGCTATTTCATTTACAACCGATATGCAGTCTGTTGTTACTTTATACACCGATATTTTTACTGTGTTTTATTTTTGTTATAAGAAACTAGGAAAAAGTTTGGGGTTAGTATATCCATTATGGTTTTTCCCATTTCTGATAATGAGAAATAAACTGGAGCTTTTCATTTTAATATTTATTTATATATTTATTATTTGACTGTGCTGGGTCTTAGTTGCAGCATGTGGGATCTAGTTCCCTAATCAGGGATCAAACCCAGGTCCCTGCATTGCGAGCTTGGAGTCTTAGCCACTGGACCACCAGGGAAGTCCCTAGAGTTTTTAATTGTAATAAAAATATTAAAATACTGAATGAGACATACTTTTACTTAAAAAAAAAAAACAAATACCATTTATCTGAAATTCAAATTTAACATGTATTTCCTTAGCTAAATCTGGCAACCCTAAAACATGCTTTTTGTTCATGTTTTTCACATGAAAAAAAAAAAAAAAAAGTCCTGGGTGATCACTGGAAGGAATGATGCTGAACCTGAAACTCCAGTTCTTTGGCCACCTCATGCAAAGAGCTAACTAATTAGAAAAGACTCTGATGCTGGGAGGGATTGGGGGCAGGAGGAGAAGGGGACACATGAGGATGAGATGGCTGGATGGCATCACCGACTCGATGGACATGAGTCTGAGTGAACCCCGGGAGTTGGAGTTGGTGATGGACAGGGAGGCCTGGTGTACTGCGATTCATGGGGTCGCAAAGAGTTGGACACGACTGAGCAACTGAACTGAACTGAATCAATTTTCATGATTAAGGAGTAGATGTGTATTACTGAATGCATATATTTAAGCTAATGGAGATAAAAGCTACTCTAGAAGCAAAAAGACTAGGCACTAATTTAAACTCCAAATAGCTATGTAATCTCTCCGGGCAAGTCACTCCGTTTCTTCATGCGTCCATTAATAGTAGATATCATCTTAATATTTTATATGGCTCCTGGAAACATTGAAAAGATTGTGATTTAACAATATATTGAACAATAAAATTAACAGTTCATATATGACTGCATAATTAATTTTTAGGAATTTAAATCTATCAAACCTCAAGAATGCTTCCAAAGGGAAACATTACAGTAATGAAAAGCCAATAAGTTGGAATTTTATTTCTAAGACTCAAAAGTGACCACAGAACTACATCCAGAATTATTTTTAAATGTTAAATTTATTCTACCTTTTCTTACTCTAATTGATGTAGAAGTGAAAGTAAACTTAGCCTCCAGGAAATAAAGTGACAACACCGAGAACTGTCAGAAACATTTTCAACTGTAAGACATTAGATTCAAATGTACGTAAATGATCTACTTTTCTTTTCATTTTGGTCACAGAGTCAAGCTGGCTTTTCTCTGAAGTCTGTGCATAGTTTTTCCTCTGGCCACACCATGTGGCTTTTGGGATCTTAGTTCCCTGCCCAGGTACGGAACCTGGGCCACAGCAGGGAAAGCCCAGGGTCCTAACCACTGGACCACCAGGGAATTCCACTAAAAAGAGACAAAGTAACCGGACAACATTATTTAAAAAAAAAGAAGTCCTTGTAAGGGAAGTTAATGATCAAGGCATCATGAGGTTTTTAAACTATCCATATCATCCTTTACAGACACACGTGACAATGATTACGATTATAAAATGATCTCCCAAGTATCTAGCTTATTAGGAAAAGCTTCATCGCTAATAGACCACTTCACGTAATGCAAGTCTTTAGGCATCCATGGACCCAGCCCATAAAATGCCAGCAGCGCCCTGGTTTCCACAGAGCAGTGCCATCCCTACTGTAAGCACAGAGATTCAGCACGACAAAGGACAAAGTAGTGATAGCTCATTGAGAAAATAATACCACACACACACACACACACACACACACACACACACACACACACACACACACGTATTCATCAACTATGGCAGGATATTCAAAAAACAGTCAGTGTCGGCTTCCAGGGATAGAAACCAGGGGGGCTGGAGACAAGAGTGAAAGAAGGCTTATTTCTGTTGAATACCCTTTATCATGTGCACATGCTATCTAATAGTGATTAATTAAAATGAAGAAGGTAAGTAAAAAAAAAGGCAACTCCCAAGTGCAGATCAGATCTGGGAAACACCTGAGGCACCTATTTAAGTTACTGGGAGTCAATTTCACCTCTGTTAAAAAAAATAGCAGCATAAATATATACCATGGTTAATTAGAATAAGCTAAAAGCTGACACAGAAATATAATTATTTAACACAACAAACATTTATTGAGTATCAGTAAAAAAAAAAAAGTGATACTTTTTAGTGTGGAAAAAGTGAGACGGCTAAAGGTAATATGGCTTAAGTGGTCTTCTGATAGCACAAATAAGTGCTAGATGGGGAATACAGAGAAGGGGAAAATCTATTTTGCCTCTAGGATCTTACGGGAAAGATAGCTCAAATATTAATATCTCCCCTAAATTACAGACTCCAATATCCAGTAGTTTACTCAAACCCACATTTTGGTATCAGATGGGCATCTCAGCCTTCATCTGTTAATCTTCATACCTTGATTTCCTCCCCCAAATATGCACCTCTCACAGTCTTTCCCATCTCAGTAAAAGTCCCATTTTTATCATTTCTTGGGCCAAAGCCTGAGACTATCTGTGATGCCTAATTTTTCGTATATAACACATCAATCTTTTAGAAATTCTAGTCTGCATTCACAAAACACCCTGAATTCGATCACCTCTTACCACCTCCACCACATGCTGGCCCAAAGGACTACCCTCTCAAACTAGAATTAGTATAAAATCTTAAGGACTCATAAATTTAAAAAGTCAAATTTGAAAGTGGGAGGGGGAGGGCCAAGGATGAGACTTGAGTGGTCACTGCAGAAAATATGATATCCAGTTTTGGTTAGTCAACTTAAAAAAAAAAAAAAAAAAAAAAAAAACACATGCTCAACATCAATATTCATTAGGTGCCGGGAGCCAGCACGGGAGATCCCACCCATGGCAAAGGTCATGTGGAAGAGAACTGTCAAGCAAGGCTTCAGGACTCAAGGGGCTCCCTAGGCTTTCTCGACCATCTACCCCAAAACCAGTATCTGTCTGTTTTACTATTTCATGACTTTCAGCAACTCCTGTGACATTAACAGGGGGCTATCCCTGACCACCTTTCTCTGGAGAAAATTAGCTTAGAGGGATAGCTAGTAAGTCTCCTGGACATAAGAGGAATATTTCAAATCAAACCCCCTCTGTTAGCATTCTAGCTTGCTTGGCACATGTATCCAGACTCTTGCAGCTATTCATATGATTATTTACAGCCTCCCAACTGTGAGAGGCACGGAAAGCCTAAAACATAGAGCCTTTCAAAGAGTTAAAAGCTATTAGAGTAGTGCTGGTGTAGGATTTCATTATTGGGCCAATGCTTGTTGCTAAGTTCCCATATCTCTTATCCACTGTGCACCTGGGAATGCATTAGTTAACATAGTCAAAATGTAAGAAAAACAAGTATAGCCTTGAAATTAACCACATCAGACCTTTGAGCTAATTGGTTCTTTCTTGTAACTCACTGCATCTTTGCTCTGTAAAAAATGTAACTCTGTTTAGCATTTTCTGAGGCTGACATAGATTAGAAATATAAAGAAAAAACACTTTGAGGGAAAATAAGATTTCTGGTTGAGCAGCCTTTATTAAAAGAGGTTCGTAAAATGTTCACAGGCCTCCAAGGCCAGAAGATACTGTACACAACATCATTTGTGGGAAAGGTATGCAGAAAAAATCCTGGTTTCGATAAGGGCAAAACTGCTGGAATGTTTGGGCTGACTCTGTACGACCTTGCATCTTTCGTTTCATTCTATGTATAAGGCAAGGTATAAAAGTACCTTTTGAAAAATAAAGCTTTTGGGTCTCGCTCACCAAAGCAGCTTGGTCTCCCCATGTCAATCATTCTCTCTCTCCCCATCCCTCTCTTTTTCAGGCTTATCCCTTGGAGCATAGACGCTCCCTGTGTTGACTTATCTGCCCGGGTTTCTAAGACCGGAACAGGAAGACGTTCTGCATCTTCACTCCCTCGGCAGACCAGGAGGGCACCTATGGCCTCTGTGAACAGGGCAAACTTCTTGTCTCAGAGTTTTATTGGCTTTCTATGTAAACCAAGGAACATCAGCCTCTTTCTCTCCTCTATTTTCTTATCTTCAACATTCTTTCCTTATCTCTCTCTAAATAAATCGCCAACGCTATTTCTCCTTCGGGTCTCCCTGGATCCTGCGGGGGCTGGACCTCGGCAATTAGGGAAATGCAAATTAAAACAGAGATACTATTACATGTCCACCAAAATGGCAAGACATTAAAAAACTGAGAACATCAAATGTTGGGAAAGATGGCTGAACTGGGAACTTTCTATGAACAGTTCTATGAAGACCTACAAAACCTTCTAGGACTAACACTCAAATAAAGATATTCTTTTCATTATAAGAAATTGGAATGCAAAAGCAGGAAGTCAGGAATTACCTGGAGTAACAGGCAAATTTGCTCTTGAAGTACACAACGAAGCAGGGCAAAGGCTAAGAGAGCTCTGCCAAGAGAACGCACCACACTGGTCATAGCAAACACCCTCATCCAACAACACAAGAGAAGACTCCACACAGGGACATCACCAGATGGTCAACACCGAAATCAGACTGATTGTATTCTTTGCAGCCAAAGATGGAGAAGCTCTATACAGTTAGCAAAAACAAGACCGGGAGCTGACTGTGGCTCAGATCATGAGCTCCTTATTGCCAAATTCAGACTTAAACTGAAGAAAGCAGGGAAAACCACTAGGCCATTCAGGTATGACCTAAATCAAATCCCTTCTGATTATACAGTGGAAGTGAGAAATAGATTCAAGGGATAAGATCTGCTAGACAGAGTGCCTGATAACTATGGACGGAGGTTCATGACACTGTACAGGCGACAGGGATTAAGACCAATCCCATGGAAAAGAAATGCAAAAAAAGCAAAATGGCTGTCTGAGGAAGCCTTACAAATAGCTGTGAAAATAAGAGAAGCTAAAGGCAAAAGAGAAAAGGAAAGATATACCCATTTGAATGCAGAGTGCCAAAGAATAGCAAGGAGAGAAAAGAAAGCCTTTCTCAGTGATCGGTGCTAAGAAACAGAGAAAAACAATAGAATGGGAAAGACTAGAAATCTCTTCAAGAACATCAGAGACACCAAGGGAACATTTCATACAAAGATGGGCACAATAAAAGACAGATCATTCACAATCACCCCCAAATTTAAGAGAGGATGTATTTCTAATAGGACCAAGTAATATTATTTTAAAGTCATAATGATTTGAAAGTATCTTAAAATGTACCAACCTGGATTTCTATATGACGGGGGTTATCAATAAATTTTTCTATTAGTAGCCTATCATCACCAAAACTAGAAGCAGCCTCTTGAGATGAAAATCGAAAACCATCCCTATGAAGAAAAACAGAAGAGTCACATGAACACAAAACAAACACAGCCCTTGATATAAAGAAAACTAAATAAAGGTTTATTTTTGCATACTTATGAGCAAAGCAGAGAAAAATATATTTAACATACAAATAACTCAATTAATTTTGACTGAACAACAAGTCTTCCACTTACTAGTACTGTGACTCTGGGTAAATGCTTTATTTCCCTGATCTTAAATTTTTATAGAAAGAGGAATACCAAATACTTATTTCACCAACTGCTTTTTAAAAAAAGACACATTTTAATAAGCCATCAAAGCATGTAAAATTTCACTTCTTTGACCTTAATATACCTCAATTCTACGAATAAAAATATATAAAAATGCATACTCATTTGACTCAAAAGCAAGACAATGCACACAAAAATGTAAGGAACATAGGCAACTGCACAGCTGGGGCAAAACCACAGCAAATAAACTCAGTAAGAACAGGAGAAAAAAGTCCTCAAGAACATTTCCCAGTAGTTTAAGTACACAACTTTGAATGGTCCCCCACACGTCCATAGAGATCATTATAATTTTTATCTTCTTTAAAATTGCTCAAAAATAGTCAACAAAAGAGAACAGCTTCATTTTTTAAATAAAAACATGAATTTGAACATTGTCATACATTTATTTCCAAACAACAATAACTTAAACATTATTAAATTATTAAAATATGCTTACTAAAGTCACACACTTTGACATGAGTTCATTCAGTCTATTAAAAATATAGACTTGCTTATTTAAAACTGATTGAGGATCTTATGTTCCATTCATCAATATATACAGAATATAAACTTTAATTCCTTTTACATATAATTAATAGTTTCTTACACTTCAAATACCTGTATTTAATGTTCAACATTAAAATTATTTTAATCCTTTCATTTGCAAACACTTCATCTGGCAATATTAAAAATAACTATCTCATTTGTGTGCTTAAAAAATACAACATTGCAAATAAACACTGATTTCAAAACATATTGCAAATATTTCTGTCTCTCAGTGGTCTCAGAGAAAAAGTGTCACGTTTTCTTAGGCCTCCATTACTTTCACGATTTAAGAGAATGGAGTTTAGATCTTAGGAGACTGAAAACCTCAAAGAAACTAAAGCACGATGAATCATTGTTTTCAGTATCATATAACCAGCTTCTTATTAGGTGGGATACAAGGATTCACAAAGGAAAAACATCATACTTTACAGTTTGTCTCTGCTCTAATGATTTTAGAGTTTTTATTTTGCTTTGAAATCACAAATACCAAAAGTAAAAAATCAAAGTCTCCCAAATAAAGTATCAAGTTTGACAGCATTACCAAAATGTTTTAGAATTCATGGAAAATTGCATTTAGATCATCTATACCACTCAGTAATACATTCACTCTGTCAGGGGAAGCACACTGATGGAAACCGCCCACCCTGGCCGGGCACCACAGTAACCATTTGCATGAGCTGTTTTATGACAGCAGATCCTGATAAGGAACACGGAACTAATAAGCCACTACCAACCAGAAGAGTCTGGGAAAGGTCTAAAGGAGACACCGCGTGTCTGTCCACTTCCCAGAATCCCTCTCGCTAGCATCCGTCTTGGCTGAGCAATGCATGCGCCACCAGGAAAGACTCTGAATTAGAAGGATGGGCCAAAGACCACCCGGAAACTAATCCTATCACCATAAACCCAGAGACTGCAAGCCACGTGGCAGAGCAGTTCTCCTGGGTTCCCTTACCTACTGCTCTCCACCCGGGTGACCTTTCCCATAAAATCTCTTGCTTTGTCAGCACATATGTCTCCTCGGACAATTCATTTCTGAGTGTTAGACAAGAACCCAGTTTCAGGCCCTGGAAGGGGTCCTGCAACAATTCCATAAATACTAACAGTGAAGTTGAGTCTGGTGCACATATTATATATGTGATAGAAATTCAAAAATAAAACAGAAACTGCCCTCACAATACCTGAAATCATATAGGGGTACTCCAAAATGTAGAGAGGATTAATTTTCCATTCATGCCACAACATTTCATTTAAATTGGCGTAAAGAAAGGGAAGCCAGAGATTGTGAAAATCTATGAATTTATTTTCAATAACCTCCATGACTTTCATCTTAATTTAATATGTTGTGGTTGTTCAGTTGCCAAGTTGTGTCCAATTCTTTGCAACCCCATGGAGTGCAGCACACCATAACCAATACTAAATTTTTTAAAAAATCTTTCAGATGTTCTAAAACTTCTAAGGATAGATGATACTTCCTTGAAGATGTTACAAAAGGGACCCACTTCTTAGGATAATAAACACCTACTAAATTTTCTGCAGAATGTTAAAATTTTTGTGGAATATGTGAAAATTTTCTTCCTCAAGTTAGGAGAAAGGAAGGAATAAATGCAGTTCAGCATTATGTCAACAGCTGGTGACTCCAAAAGACAATATATGGGTGTTTTCTGGACTGTTCCCTCAATTTTTCCAAAGTTTTTATTTTTCTAAATTAACAGAGGTTACAGAGCAAATTTTTAAAATGAGGATCCTATATCATTGTATCAAATAATGTCATACTTTTGCTAATTTCAAAAGAGTTTCAGAAGTGGCTTATTTATCAAGTTGAAGGGAATAATTTTAGGTAGAAAAAGTGTTTATGTACATTCTTTTACTAATTATATGAAAATATTTTGAAACAATGTGCCATTTACTAGCCAAGAAAGGGTTAACTTATTTACCAAAGAGGCCCAATATAAGAGTAGATATGGCGATTTCTAAAGACACTGAATTCTAAATTAAAATCCACTGGTTAAAAACAAATCCACTGGTGAATATCCACTGGTTAAAATCACTGACTGCCAGGAAACTGATGCATAATCTCACTATACAAGAATATGTTACTAAGAGTAGCCTTGGAGAAATGACTGGTGAAAGAAATCTGACATCCTAAGAAGCATAATAAAAACTGCACGCAGGGGTTCCCTAGAGGCCCTGTGGCCAGGACGCCACACTCCCAGCGCAGGGCGACCCAGGTTCCATGGCTGGTCAGGAAACTAGATCCCACTTGCCAAAACTAAAGATCCTAGGCGGCACAGCTAAGACCGGGTACACCCAAAAAATAAAATTTTTTTTTAAAAAAGACTAAATGCTAAGTAAGACTTTTAGTGAAATTGCTCTATAATTGCTATACAAAAGGGAGAAACACGGAGGAAAAAAGAGCTCACAAAATACACATCTCCTATAAAACTATTAAGTTGTGTTTACTATCTTTATTTTCTTACTACAGAGACTACAGCAGATCGTGCTTTCCAAACATGGCCACCACGGCGCCCCCACTCAACGTTCTCTTCTAGGAACTTGCTACTCCCGCATGAGGAAGTGAAGTCTAACTCTCCTCCCCTTGAATTCTGGGGGAATTTGTGCTCACTGGTAAGTAAACAGTATGAGAGAAGGGAAGCTGTGTATAAATTTTGAGGCTGGATCATAAAAAGTGATACGGCTTTCACTTGGATTTGAAACAAATGCTCTCGGACCCTTGGGTCACTAAATAAGAAATCAAAGCCACCATACTGTGAGGAAGCCCAAGCAACCCATGGAGACGTCACTAAATCACTGGGGTTACAAACAAAGCCCGAGAGATAGCTTCAAAACCTGAACTTCAAAAGATAAAAGTCAAATAAGACAAATTATGTGGTAAAACTGGGACTAAGCATGCCTCTTATCCTTAAGCCTGCTTCCGCCCACACACAGCAACCAGTCAGCCCAACTGCCAGCATTTCAGAGAGGTAACCAATGCTCTCTAAGTCTCCTCCATCAAAAGGAACATGCGGAGAAGAATTCCAGAGAGAGGCTAAGAAGCAGACCATTCTTCAATTAAGCATTCTTCAACTGTGAAGATAAATGCCTTCATTCTGACCTTAACCTCTCAGCATTTCCCAAGAAATTTTCAAGTAAAGCAGTGTTGCAGCATAGCCATTTAATTCATATATATGAACTCCCCAGTAGTTGCGTTGATAAAAATATGCCTGCAATGCAGGAGACCTGGGTTCAATCCCTGAGTGGGATCCCTAGAGGAGGAAATGACTACCCACTCCAGTATTCTTGCCTAGGAAATCCCAAGGACTAAAGAGTCTGGCAGGCTACATACAGTCCATGGGGTTGCAAGAGTTGGAAACAGCTTGGTGACTAAACCCCCAAGGCCAAAGAGACAGTAAGAGTCAAACATATACACATTAAACAGGGCCCGTAAGTCATCCTCAGGTGCTTAAACTCTATATCCGATTATTCAGCAAATTCTGTTGCCTCTCTCAGGATTAAACTCTTTCTTACCACTTCCACCATTACACTGGGGAAAGGCACCATCCTCATTTTTCTGCCTGGGTTATTTCAACAGCCCCCCTGTCTGGTTTCCCTGATTCCAGGGTTCTTGATTCTGTCCCCATTAAGTCTATTACCAAGATAGCTGCCAGAGTCATCCTTTTTAAAACTGAAGTCACAAAATCTTGACAACTGGTTCATCTGGATGATATACAGTACAGAAGTTCATTACATTCTTCTACATTGTTTATGCCTGAAAATTTCTACAATTTGAAACATGTAAATAAGGTGATGAATTTGTTGTGAAGTTCCATGATTGTGACTTCTCTACTGAAAACCCTCTAACGCCTACGTCTCAGTAAGCATGGCCTACAAGGTCCCAGAGAGTCTGTTCCCCATCTCCTTCTACCGGTCCCAGCCCCCACCACCTGGCCACCTGCTTCTCTCCAGACCTGCTCCTGCATCACCGCCTCCACACCTGCTCTTCCCTAGCCTGGTGCTCATCCCCATGTACTCTACGCTCACCACCCAAATATGCCTACTCAGCAAGGACAATCCTGCCAGTCCTGTTTACAATGTAAATTCCTTCCAACACTCCCCATGCCTCGTCCTTTCCACCTTTATTTTTTTTAATATTGCTTATTATCCTCCACAATAGTATATGATTGATTTTCATCTTGTTCACTGTCTCTTCCTACCAGAATGGGTTTCTAAACCTTGTTTATGTCACGGATGCCTTTGGCAGGATCACAAAGCATTTGTCAAAATATGGCTCGAAGTGATTTAAAACACAGTAAAGAGTATGCATAGGGTTTCATAAGAACTTATACTGAAATAAAGGTATCAAGATATTCTTTAAAAACAAATTTGGGATATCCTGTAAGTGGCTCTTTATTCGTTAATAAGCTCTAACAACAAGCCTAATTGTTACCTGTTGCTAATTGTTACACTGTTACTTAGAGGAATGGGCAGTAACTGTGATATGAAAATATAAGGGATTTCCTGAGGGTGCAAAGTTCCACAGACGCTACTACTGTTGTGGTTTGTGGTCTATATTAGAGGAAACACTAAATTCCAGTAGAGGCTAGTAAACGAAACACGTACTCTTTTTCCCCTTATCCAGATGCATGAACATCCCTGGACTTCATGCGTCTGTAAAGTCAAAGGCTAAGAGCTCGGGATCCAGTCATACACTGGCTATGGAGGAATAGAGGGTTCCCTCCACTGCGCGTTTCTGTTCATGGCTCTCTTCCTGGAAACTTACTAAAACACTGCTCGTCATACAGGAAGCTGCCAACAGCAAACACCTCAATAACAGCACCAGTGCACCCAATGAGTTTCTTCACGCTGGGTAAGTGTAAGATGGGAGAGGAGACTCTGATGGGGCCTTGATCACCATGTGGTAGCAGGAACGCTGAGCACAAGGCTGGGGTTGAAAGACTCGTCTTGGGCATATGTCATCACCCCACCTCTGACGTACAACCCAAGAAACAATGGGGTTCTGAGACAATCGTCTTTTAGAGTTAAAACTATCTGTGCAAGTTCGCAATGTGGTATCTGTCCCCCCGGATTTTAGGGTAATCTACTGCCCCTGAGAGATATTTTACCTTGTACAGTTCACTTTGGAACCTAACTTCTGACTTAGCTTTGCACTGGATGCCTTTCATACTGAGCACTCTTGATTTCTCTCTTTCAGAGATTTCAGGGAATGAGAAGGAATGGAAAAGAAAAGGAGAAAAAAGAACTAACCATTTGGAAGACCAAATTACTTCTGGGTAGAGAAAGGGCAGGAAAGGCAACATTAGTGGTAATAATTCAGTGATTTTTTTCATCCCTTTCCTTCAAAAAATGACATAAATCTCTCACTGTCAAGCTTTGAAGTATGTAATAAAATCTGAATAGAGTCCCCTAAAACTTGCATGGACAAGGCAGTTGTTAAAAAGTTTATTTTTCTACTCACCATGATGTTATCAATACATTGTTTTTAAAATTTTGTTTTCAAAGTCTCTTCTGATTTCTGAAACTACTACTAAGAAACTGTTCAAATACTTAACAGAGCATATGAAGGACATACTATTAATTTCAAATTCAAAAGGAAATCATTTCACACTATAAATTATATTGAAATACAGTGACAGTATAAAGATAGCACTAAAGTTATCAGAGCAGTTCACGATTTCTACAGGCAAATCAAAGGGAAGCCAGTGAGTACTGAGCAACGTAAACAGACACAATTACTACTGCTTTCAAATATACTGGATTCAAACCTTTGATCATATTCAGAATTAAATAGCCAAACATTAGCAGTTTTTACCTAGAAGACAGAATCAGGACTGTAGTCTTTAACAATACACTGCAAAAGATAATCCTTTATTAATGTTTGAGATAGTAAAAAAAAGAAAACTTTCCATTACAGGATAAACACCAGAATATAAATAAGAAACTTTTCTGCCTAATATTAATTTTTCCCATCTGGAGGAGTAAAAATTAGATGATTGTTTTAATTATTCCATTACGCTTTTGGTATCTGTTTACTTGTCAGTTTAATAAAACTCCAGTGGCTGCTATTTTCATCAAAAGTATATTTTGGACAGAATCTCACCTGGTCTCTTCATCATCCCAAGCGATCCGCATGCCCTTCCCACCGCCGCCTGCTGAGGCCTTGATCATGACAGGGAAGCCTAACAGCAGGGAAGAATGAGACAGCAGTTCAGGCTTCGATCATCTGGATGCTTGAACATGACAAGTGACCACATGTTCAGTAACACAGAAGACAATGACTAATTTATTTAAAAGTTCCTTTCTTTAGCATCAGGAAAATAATGCTGGTTAAGGATCTTACAAATGTTTCATATATAGTTTTAAATGAGTGTGATCATTTTTAAAAGAAAAAGACCGTGTATATCAGTAAATGCAACATTTTACCCAATAAGAAAACATACCTTGACAATGGATTCCAAAAATGGAAGTAGGTACAGTATTAATTAACCAAAGATATAAGAAACCACTTACATAGCATTAAGGAAACGCACACAAACACATGCATTCCTTTTGATTCCCCTAAACTGCTGTTTGCAGGCATAACAAATTAAACTCTTTGTTTTCAGAAGTAATGATTTACAAGTACTTGAGGTATTTTCATCTGCAAAACTATAGGGAACCCTTACAGGTTTTATCTGTAAGAAAGACATGATGGCTCTGGAAAAATCAAGCCATGGCTGTTCTATTACAACTGGAGCTGAAGAGGCAGGGCTTGCTGCCATCATGGAGAAGCTACCAACATATTCCACTCAGTCACCGGGGGATGAAATGCCTAGACGTGGGAATATTACAAAAATACAACATCAGGCCCCAAACAGAGGATGCTTCCAGCCAAAGTCTTGTAAGAGAAAAGAATAAAACTGCTGTGATTAAACAGGACTGACTATATTTAGAGTCGTTATAAAGTAAAAATTTTGACAGCATGAGTCATCTATGATGACTTACCAGGAAAAGCTGTGAAGTCTCTGTGTTTAGAGGGCTTCTGACAATACGGTGGAGATACTCATGTCTGAGACCACTTGTTTGTGGTCATTTGTGAAGAAAGAAGAGGTCAGGGAGGAGCCCGTCAAGGACTCCGCCCGCCCAGTGCAGCTATCAGCACTGCACTCGAGCTGTGGGATCTTTGAAGAAAAGGGCAGACGGGGCCAAATGCCACAGACATCTGAGCCCTAAACCACAGAACATCGCTCTTAACCTCGACTTAGTTAAAAGCGTTTCATAATTAATTCAGCTTTAAAAGTCCAAATACTGGTTATACTCATGTGAGCCAGATTTATGTGGGACAGCACTATAAAACAAACACTAGATGCAATCAGAAGAAGAAAGATGAATAGGCTATCTTCACGCAGGAAGCCGTATAATCTAGGAAGAAAGAGGCACAGGACCCCAGATAATTCTCTCAGTGGGAATTCAGAAAGGAATCATAGGAAAGAGAAAAAGGGATTAAGAAAAGCATATTATATTGGGTTGGCCAAAAAGTTCATTCAGGTTTTTCCATAAGATATGATGGAGAAACCCACCCAAATAAACTTTTTGGCCAACCCAACAGACAGGAGGCTTCCCAAGTGGCGCTAGTGGTAAAGAACCTGCCCACCAACACAGGAGACAGAAGGGACACAGGTTTGATCCCTGGGTTGGGAAGATTTCCTGGAGGAGGACACGGCAATCCCGTTCAGTATTCTTGCCTGGGAAATCTCCTGGACAGAGGAGCCGGGCGAGCTAGAGTCCATGGGGTCACAGAGTCAGACATGACAGAACCAACTCAGCACACAGCTCACAACAGACAGGGGGGTTTATATAAGACTACGCAGGATGAGCAGGATAGGAACACGTCAGGCAGGGAGAACAGAAACAAACCCGAGATGGGGAAACATAGGGCAGGTTTAAGGAAGGACTGAAACAATCTGAAGTACAGAGTTTATCTGCAGGGTGGCAGAGGAGAAGAGAACTAGACACAAATTAGGTGCAAATTATCCGACACACTTCTGCATTCTACAGATTTTGCTTGAGAGTACCAAGAACATTATTCGCCTCTTAGCACTGCAGCCCCACAATGAATATCACATAAAGGAACTAGATTGAAATCAGTAAAGAAGAATTAGCTTGTTTTTGAGCACTGAAGAAACAATATCTAAAAATTAGAAATCAGCAGGCCTGAGATATCTTTTTAAAAACAACTTAAGGTCTTTATTAAAGTCACATTCCCCCATAAAACATGTTATCAATTCACCATCAAAAACTATTTATCCATGTGAACAGGAAACCACAAGAGGAATGATATCCACACCCCACGTCTCTACTATTTTCAGCTCCTGCTAAGGAATAAGAAATGTGCAGTTATTCTGAGTCCAGTATTAATCTCATCTTAGTCATTTACCATGGATCCTGGACTATTTAGAGATTTGTGAGGTTCAAAATAAGATGTGGAAATTTTCCTTGGTAGCAAAGAACTAGATGGCAAAATAAGACACGTAAAATCATTTGTCAACAACAACAACAAAAAAAACTCTTGGGTCCTAATGCTGTTGGCAAGTTTTTCCTCAACTTTACCATCCACTCACTGGACATCTGCCTGTGACTCTAAGGCTAACTGACTGGGCTTCCCTGGTGGCTCAGTGATAAAGAATCCACCTGCCAACTCAAGAAACACAAGAGCTGTAGGTTTGATCATCAGCAAAATCCCCTGGAGAAGGAAATGGCAACCCACTCCAGTATTCTTGCCTGGATAGGTCCGTGTAGCCCTGGAGGGCTAGAGTCCACAGGGTCACAAAAGAGTCAGATATGACTTGGCGACTAAACCATCAGTACAGGGAAGCTGTAACCCAGACTCGACTGAGAGAAAGGTCTAGCCTTGTATTAGAGGGAGAGTCAGTACAATGTGTAGACAGGATGTGGATGAAGGAAGCCTCTAGGGCTTGGTGCTTTCCCATTCACTTACGAATCCCAAGTCTGACTGTATTTCTTGACCAGCACACTATGTTGAGCTACACAAGACACACAGTACATAATCTAGCTGCCTTTAAGCAAAACCTGCCCCTATACAGAGTGGCATAATATGATACTGCAAGGTTGGTGAAATGACATCTTCATGATGTAAATATCATGAGTCATATAATAAAGAATTTTATATAGTTTTTCACCTACAGCTCCTTCAATAAAAAATTCATAGACTGTAATGACTGATAGCCTCTTGATCAAAGTGAAAGAGGAGACCGAAAAAGTTGGCTTAAAGCTCAACATTCAGAAAACGAAGATCATGGCATCTGGTCCCATCACTTCATGGGAAACAGACGGGGAAACAGTGTCAGACTTTACTTTGGGGGGCTCCAAAATCACTGCAGATGGTGACTGCAGCCATGAAATTAGAAGACGCTTACTCCTTGGAAGAAAAGTTATGACCAACCTAGACAGTAT
>SJYC01059764.1:0-12131 GCA_006408675.1 Madoqua kirkii
GGGAGGAAGAATTAGAGGAAAGATAGGAAAGAGGAAGGCCCATAATGGATGTGCCCAGATATTAAGAGCCTCAAATTGAAAATAACCTCAGTAAGTATAAAACTGAAGGGGGGGGGGCAGGGGGGCGGGGAGACGGTTAAGCTCAGCATTAAAACTTTAAAGGAAGAAAGCCAAGTGATGAGAACTGGTCAGAGTCCCATTGTGATTAAGTGGCTATTTTAAAGGCTACAGTTTTTTTTTCTTTTTTTAATTAAGTGGAAGACAAAACAAGAGGAAGCTAAACAATCTGTCACTTACACAAAGGATATTTTCAGGAGCTGAAGATTCACAATGTAAATTGTGACAAACCAGTGTAATTCAAGATTTTATCCTAATTTCTTTGTATTTCTCAAAAATTCCTCCAAATATTCTGCTCTTTTTGTGTAGATACTACATAGATAATAATACCTAAACAAGAGCTAGAAAGATGACTTTTGACATTTAGAAGTACATAACGGAATAAAATTATTTTAGGAGTGTCTGCAAAAGCCAGCAGATGGGTTATAGCCTCTTAAGCTACGTGGAATGCCAGTGATTTCAAACCACAGAGAGAGAAACTTGATTTTCTTAAAGACATAAACCCCAAAATAGGCCCATGTAGTTCAACTTATTCATAATCTAGCAAATCTTCCTGTTAAGTACTGAAATGCTTTCTCTTGAGCCTGGAGAAATGACTGAATGAAGAGCTGTTACAGTCAGATAAAATAAGATTTTCTGGTGTCTGGTCTCAATTCCAGGACCTGTATCAGTCAAATCAGCCAAATCAATGCTCTCCGAATGAATAAAATAACTCTAAACAATCAATCTAGTGAGAAAACAGGACTAAAGAAATGTTAATGTGGGGTGCTGAAAAGCTTGGCTCTATCAGTCCAGGAATGCTAAGATGCTGGGAATTCCTAGCTATCAAACACTGTCTAATCTCTCTCATATTCCTACAAATTTCTATCAAATATAAACAAATATGAACTGATTAATACAACACTGCAGTTATTCAACAGTAGCACTAATCCATGATAACGGTAGGCCCTTGCATTTTCTTAATTACGAGGGACTAAAAATACACTAGTTGTCAAGACTGTTAGGGATATTTTTGAAAATAAAAAGTCAGGAAGCACTGGCCCAGTGCACTTATACATAAAATAGTCAAGTAAAACAGTCATTAAAATGTTCTTCAGTTACCTTTTACTCCAATATAGAATATTCTGTTCTAATCTCTCACATTGTATTTTCTCTTTCCTAGCAAGATTATAAAGTTGATATTTAACATCTTAGGAAAAGGTAAAAACTTGGAGAGCCTTGTCAAAGAGGAAATTCTCATTTTAATCATGAGTGCCCTGAAGTAACTTGCAGTCTACTCCATATATATAAACTTACATTCCATCCAGTCTCAAGAACGACTAAGACAATTTCTTCTTTTAATTAGCCTGTGACTTCATCTTACAAAAGAACCAAACTTTAAACTACTCTTTAAAGTTCACATTAATAATAGAATAGAGTGATGCTGCTGATAAATTCTTCCAGAGGAACAACTCATCAGAAACCTGAAACTATTAAAGTACTATTTGCTCTCTGGGAATTAGGTATTACGTGTTTACTCAACCGTATCTGCTGAAAGACACAGAAACTCAACCAAAGTTAATTTAAGAACTTACCAATTTCCCTTGCAATTCTGACAGCTTCATCTGCATCCTGAAAAGCAGGAAATGAGACTCAACATTAATCCCATCAGCCATTGTACAATGTCTTTAGGGCAGTCATATATTGCACTACTGTCTCCTCCGATTCATTTAATGTTCAATTTTACAGCCTTCTAACTCTTTTCAGTCAGAGAAATGTAAAATTAATACCATAAGTGGAATGTAAATTCTACCTCATCATTATTATATTAAGAAACTCAAAGCAGTTGGAAATGAGCTGGCAGGAAGCACTACCAGAAATGCCGAATGATTTGGTGCAGTGGCTGGAATTTAAGGGCAGAATTTAGATGTTTACAATCAATACTGAATCATAAATCAGATCATTAAAGCTTGTCCACAGCCAGCTTGTTTCTATCTCCGATATTTATACGTCATGTTTTCCTTGATTCTGTCAGCAGGGGGAGTTGATTCTCTATTGTTTGGGAAGAGCTCGACAGATTTTCCAGAAATAAAGTAAGTAAATTTCTAGTATCTATAGGAATTGCAAATTGTTCCCCTCAAAAAAATTCCTTTAGTAATCTCCATTAGTTTTTTTTTTTTCATCCTTTTTTCAGGGACATAATTTTATCTTTACCAGTTGCACCTTGTTAACAGAAATTAAAAATCTGAAACTCCATGATCTATCTAGTGGGGGGAAACTTCCCAAAAGCCAAGGAAAGGAAATGCATTCTAAAACAGCACACAGTAACACTGTAAGTCAATTCTATTTCAGTAACAAATAAAACAGTACAAGGTAAGAGTTTATGAAATCAAGGATTAGTCATTGCTAAATAGCGACCAATGCTATTGAATGCACACAAACTTGCCTTGAATCTAAACTATTTCATTGATCATTAACTCTCATCTAACACGCCCAACATAGGACATTCCCCATACATTTTCCCCATAAACAGCAAAGAAAAGCTGAAAAGATGTTAAATTCAAGCAAATCCTAGTAAATTTAACTTTTTAAATAATTTAATGACATAAACTATCACAAGGAATGACAATAATGTTTTGAAACCACCGGCTGGTAAGAAAGCCTGAATTTTTTGAAATAACTTTAAACTATCAAAGTAATTGCTGGTGTTCTTTTTAAGCTTTTAAGGTAATACTTTAAAAATGTAGAGTAACCATGTCAGAATCCTCCCCCAAAATGGGGGGCGGGGGATGTTTATAACTGGTTCATTCATGTCTAATAAAAAAAAAAAATCTTCCTTAAAAGTCTTCAGTACCTAATAACATCCCCTGAATAAGGAGGTTGGCAGGGGAAGTTGTCAGAAAAATTTAATTTCCTTTCATTAGCCAGTCTGCTCCACAAATAGGTGCTTGTTAAGTTCAAAGCGGTCCTGAAAGCGACATCAGTTTTAAGTCTTTTTTTTTTTTTAACTCCAAGCAGTCACATCTGCTAATGAGATTTTCCAAATAACAATTGTTTTCAAGTCAGAGATAAATCTATACTTCCCATTCTATTCCCTTCCCGCAAAAAAAAAAAAATCAAGGTTTACTGCTTTATTACACCTTGCTGTTTTCGCTGACCCTACATTCTCCAAATTTTAGCTTAAAGGGATAAAATTCCATGAAAAGGGTCATTTAAGAATGTTAGTGGTTTCCACACATTGAGTTTGAAGGTTCTTTGTTCAAGCCACTGACAGTTATTGGAGAATACTTCCCCTTAATAGCCTCTCTGTCAGGAAGTGTTAAACCTGCCAAATGCAGACAATTAGTGCCTTACGAACAAAATACAGGAAGAGTACTGGCTGATGGAGACTGGATTATAAGAAGTCTAGAAGGAAACTTTTAACATGGCTTTTCTTTCAAACGTGTAATAATATATTTGCAAAAGATATTCAAAGAAAAAAAATAAACCCTGCTATCTAAAACATTCATTTCCTTGAGAGAACTAACAGGCAAATATTAGCTCATTAGTAATCTTTTAATGTGCATTATATATAAATATTAGGGATGGACTGTGTACAGAGAGGTATCATTTACACAAAGCAAAACTTCCAAAAATTCTTCAGCTGTTACCAATCCAACTCTTGTATAAACCACCACAAAATAATCCTGTGTCTTAACTAATCGGTAATGCTTAAGTTTTCCTACTACAAAAAGCAAATTCCCTAAATGACCTTCCAAGTAAAATCAAACAGTCTTTAAAGTTAGCTTTTCACCTGTCAATAATTCACTGCAGAATTATTTTGTTGAGAACATATTATGTACTAGACACTAAAAACCTCTATTACCAGTTTCGATAATAAACTATTAAGTACATCTGGCTCCAATACGTTCTTTCAGCACATATATTCATAAAACTACTTTTAAAGGGATAAAAAGCCCGATATAGCCCAAAATCCAATGGCACTGGCACATCCCACAATGCAGCTTCCTTGTAGGGCTGAGAGTGAGGGACGGTGACAAGTCACTCAGTTGCGTCTGACTCTTTGTGACCCCCATGGACTGTAGTCCGCCAGGCTCCTCTGTCCATGGGATTCTCCAGGCAGCAATACTGGAGTGGGTTGCCATTTCCCTTCTCCGGGGGATTTTCCCAACCCAGAGATGGAACCCAGGTCTCCTGCACGGCAGGCAGATGCTTTACCATCTGAGCCCCCAGGGAAGCCCTCCCTACAGGGCCAGAGGTAGAAAAACAATTCTTAGTAAAAAGAATTAAACCAACAAGAAAAGGACCAACAGTCATCAGGAAAAAATGGGCAAAGGATTAAATAAGAAGTTTACATTAAATGTAATCTAAAAAGGTAACATATAAAATATGTTCAACTTTAATCATAATTACAAGACAGTACTCTTCATCCACCAGCGTCTGAGAAGAGCCAAGAGCGGTGACCTGAAGCAGAACCAGCACTGCTCTCCCTACTGGGTATAATGTTTTTAAAAAGAAACGGTCAGGATTATCAAAAGTGTGAGGGCATACATCTTTCGACCCAGAAATTTCATTTCGGAGAAGTTATTCTACAGATATACTCACATGCACGCACAAAGAGACATATATAAAGACATTTATTATTTTCACTTGGTTGGTGGTGGTTTGGTAAGGAAAGAAAATCAGAAGGAAAAAAAAAAACTTGAAAGACCTTAACTAAGGAAACTGGTAAACTGGCACCATAAATGGTTCACATATCAACATGGAATACTACATAGCCTTTTAAAAAAACGAGATTGCTCCGTATGTTCTTACGCATCCATCTGTGCATTAATTAGGAAAATATTTAAAGGGAAATACCACACGAAGTAGATTTTGCCCTCACGGAACATACAGCCAAATAAGAGAAACAGAAAAGAGAGTAAACAAATCCACTGAGACTTGAAATAAATGTTTCATGGAAACCAATGGTGTAGAGGCAGCCAGTAAGAGGGAGAATCCATTTTAGAAAGATCGCTCAGACAGGGGACTTCCAAAGCAAAATTGAAACTGAAACCCGAAGGGAAGGGCAGATAGCCACCATGGGAAGATTCAACAGAAAGAATTCTAGACAAAAGGAACAACATGCATGAAAACCCTAGACTAGAAAGCTTGGTGCAGAGGCGCAGTAAGGACGTGGCAGAAGAGGGCAGGAGGAAGCCTCGATACAGGTAGAAGCTGTGGTCTGCTCTGAGGGGACCGACCGTATGGGACTCGGTCCCGGTTCAAATGCCTTGGCACTAGGCAGGAGAAAGATGGTTCAGGTTTAGGTTTCAAGAAGATAATTCTCACACACTAAAGAGATGCAAAATATGACATACACTGTGGGAGGAGAGAAAAGTTAGAGGACAATACACAGCATGTGACCTCATCTAAATTAAGACAGAAAAACATACATCAGTGCTTATAAAAACTTTCATACGGACATATTAAAAAACTCAGCTTGAGTTACTGCTCAAAAATAGGATTGAGAGCTGGGGAAAAGGGGAAATTTTACTTCTCATTGCATACCCTTAGTTTCACATTGAACTTAAAAAAAAAATAAAGATAAAAATTTAACACCATGTTCATACTTCAAAAATTAAATTAGGGCTTCCCTGATGGCTCAGTGGTAAAGAATCTACCTGCCAATACAGGGGACACAGGTTCGATCCCTGGTCCGGGCAGAGCTCACACGCCAGGGGACACCTAAGTCCGTGCGCCACAACTACAGAGGCAGAGCTGAGAGGCTGGGAGCCGCGCCGAGAAAAGCCGCTGCCATGAGAAGCCCAAGCACCTCGACGAAGAGCAGCCCCGCTCACCGGAACTAGAGAAAGCCCCTGCACAGTGACAAAGATCCAGCGGAGCCATAAATAAGACAAACCCTTTTCAGAAAGCCAATCTGCCGCACGTGAAGGCGTTATTCCAATTATCTAACTAGTGATTTCCAGAGCTGGTAACAAAATACAGGGTGGTGGTGGTTTAGTTGTTCAGTCATGTCCAACTCTTGCGGCCCCATGGACGGTCTACCAGGCCCCTCTGTCCATGGGATTTCTCCCAGGCAAGGATACTGGAATGGGTGGCCATTTCCTTCTCCAGGGGATCTTCCCAACCCAGCGACTGAATCTGGGTCTTCTGCACTGGCAGGTGAGTGCTTTACTGCTGAGCCACCAGGGAAGCCCCACAAAATATGGTATAATCCCAATATCTGCTTCAAATTTTCACGACTTCCTGCTGCCTCGGAACCAAATTTCAGCTCCTTCACTGGGTTTCCATGCCTGTTCCTGTCATTCTGAGCCACCAGTCCATCCTAGTCTCTCTCCATCCCAATGCCAGGCACTCTCTCCAGCCTTTCCTTAGCCAACCTGGCTCAGCCAGAAACCCTATTCTCCTTCACCACCTTCAGCAAACCAACTCACAGTACTGTATGTCCCACACTAGGCCCTGAAGGCACAGGACAGAACAAGAAAAGCTCCTCTGTAAGTAAAAAATCACAATATTACACCCCAGCCCTCATGTACTCTATAGCCTAGAGAAAAAGACAGATCTTAAACATGACTGCACAGCAGCTAAGAAATCAGTACCGAGAGGCGTGCTGCAGAAGCGAAGAGGGCACGTGACAACAGGGGATCTCGAACTCACAAATGGTCTCAGGAGGCTTCTCAGACGTAGCGACTTTGAAAAGAGACCTAGGAAATGGAACCCACGGTGGAACACAGGGAGACTGGGACCTGAGAGTCAGCCCACTGCAGAGTGAGGCAAGGCCTCACAAAAAGCATGAACACCAGCTTAAGAGCAGGGAAATGAGGAGACTCGCTCTGGCAGCCTTTGGCAGACTTTTAGCATAAAAGTTACTTATTAATATTATTTGTGTATTGTCTTACCCTGTGTAGCCCCTGATCCCATTGAAATGCAAGCTCCAGAAGAGCAGAAATCTCTGTCCCATTGGCTCAGCGATATATTTTCAGTGCCTAGAACAATGCCCGGCACATCAAGAAAGCTGTTGAGTGAAAGAAGGAACGAAGGAACGAACAGATGACTTCTTTAGAGAGAGGTGAACGGGATCTGTGGAGTCCAGCCGGGAAGCGGCAGTCTAGGTGAGAGACAAATAACCATTTTCTCTTAAAGTGAGGGGTGCTTGCGTCGAGCTTCACCCAGACGTCATTCTCTTTAGAAAGCCTTTCCAGTCCTATGCCAGGTTAGGCTTCATTGCTTTGTGATCACATTACACCCTGCCCCTCCGTTAGGACGGCCCCTGCCGCAATTCATCTCCAGGAGCGACTTGACTAGCTCGCTCACTCTCTCTGCTGAATCCCCAGAGCTTAGCAAATCAACACACTACTTGTTGAATGAATAAACAACCATCCATCAGCCTCCAAAGAAATCAGTCTGTTGTGACAAGATGATCTCCTGAATGACTGACTCCAGTGCCAACAGCACTTCTCATCTCAGGAGCATCGATGTTAGAAGGGGGTGAACCTGTATCCAAGGAGACAGAGAGGCTTGTCCAACTTCCCGTATCTAAGCGACACTCAGAAAGGGTGTGGTGTACATTAATCTGGAGCACAGGCTCAAGAGCCAGCCAGGCTCCAGTTTTGCCCTAACATTTTGATGAAATATTGTCAACACTGGGCAAAACCAGCTCCGGGTATTTACCCTCACGTCTTAATTCTCTTTCAGTCAAGCACTTTTCTCACTGCATCAGACAATTTCAAGTTTTAAAAGTTATTTTTAAAAAAAAAAACCTGCTGTTAAAAAGAAATATATAATGCTACCCATATAAGGATTTTAAAATAAACATTTAACTTTTTTAAAAAGTCAAACTTTACGTGGTAGTTAGCTTTCAAAATGAAGGGTCACAGTTTGCCAACAAAGGTCTGTCTAGTCAAGGCTACAGTTTTTCCAGTAGTCATCTACGGATGTGAGAGTTGGCCTGTGTAGAAAGCTGAGCGCCAAAGAACTGATGCTTTTGACCTGTGGTGTGGGAGAAGACTCTTGAGAGTCCCTTGGACTGCAAGGAGATCCAACCAGTCCATTCTAAAGGAGATCAGTCCTGGGTGTTCTTTGGAAGGAATGATGCTAAAGCTGAAACTCCAGTACTTTGGCCACCTCGTGCGAAGAGTTGACTCATTAGAAAAGATGCTGATGCTGGGAGGGATTGGAGGCACGAGGAGAAGGGGACGACCTAGGATGAGATGGCTGAATGGCATCACGGACTCGATGGATGTGAGTTTGAGTGAACTCCGGAAGTTGGTGATGGACAGGGAGGCCTGGCGTGCTGTGATTCACGGGGTCGCAAAGAGTAGGACACGACTGAGTGACTGAACTGAACTGACTGAATAATCCTGATGACTTCAACTCAAGAGGTAGGAGAAATAATCCAATGACATCATTTGATTCTCTTCCTCAAGCAATAAAAATTCCTGTCATTCATTCTGTAATGCCAACCTGACTTGAACTAAACTCAAGTTTCTCAAGGTATTTAATGCATGGAAATACTGATGAGGGAAGGATTGGAGGAAAGCATTAAGCTATAAATTCTAAAGCAGCAGTTCAAAAAATGGAGAAAGAGGAAAGAAGCCAACAGAACCAGTAACCATTTCTTTTATTCCTCTGTTTCAGTACAACTTGCATTAAGTGAGCTTTACCATCCAACCCAAGAATAAAGCAATGAAAAATTCTGTTTTCCAGAGAATATGGTGGGAAGAGTAGGTGATGCTGCTATAACCAAGTAAGTGAAAGTGAAATTGCTCAGCTAGGTCCGACTCCTTGTGACTCCATGGACTATAGCCTACCAGGCTCTTTCATCCATGGAATTTTCCAGGCAAGAGTACTGGAGTGGGTTGCCATTTCCTTCTCCAGGGGATCTTCCTGACCCAGAGATTAAACTCAGGTCTCCTGCACTGCAGGCAGACACTTCACCAACTGAGCCACCAGGGAAGCCCCGAGTAAGTAGATCACAAATATGCAGAAAGAAGCTAAAAAAAAAAACTGGCTGCCTTTTCTGCAAGCCTAACATACGTGCTGGGTTTCCCTGGTAGCTCAGCTGGTAAAGAATCTGCCTGCAACGCAAGAGACCCCAGTTTGATTCCTGGGTGGGAAAAATTCCCTAGAGAGGGGACAGGCTACCCACTCCAGCGTTCCTGGGCTTCCTTGGTGGCTCACACAGCAAAGAATCTGCCTGCAATGCAGGAGACCTGGGTTCGACCCCTGGGTTGGGAAGATTCCCTGGATGAGGGCACTGCAACCCACCCCAGGGGAGAATCCCGTGGACAAAGAAGCCTGGCAGGCCACAGCCCAGATGCATCTGAGCAGCTAAACACAGTGTACCTGTTAACGGTCTACAGAGCCCACCTGTGAGGCAGTGAGGCTCAGTAGCTAACAGCAAAGGTGCTGGGGCCAAAAGACATGGGCTCCGATGAGGACTCACTGACAGTGTATGTGTTACCTACCAGTGTGCCTCTCTGGAATTCAGTTTTCTCATCTGTAAGATAGACACAGTATCTCATAGGGATTATTAAAAAGATGAAATCAGTAACAGATGAAACATACCAGAACAGAGTCTGGCAAGAAGTCAGCACTCGGGGTTGGCAATCTGATGAAATGGGCACCCACAGCCCGAACTATCAAGCGTGGTTCTCTCCTCCTTGGCCCTGGGCGCTCTATTCTGGGCTCATCACTCACTCTGAAACTGCATGATACAGAATACAGAACTAACACTGATGGGACAACACCACAAAAAATACATCTACGGGAACCTCCAGCACACTTGCCTGGATCCGCTGATCTGCGTACTCCTCCTGTGAGTGAGTGGGGCTGGTCTTGGGTGGGGAAGGGAAGGAAAATCTGTAGCAAAGGCGCAGATTCAAACAGTCCTCCCCGACACTGAACACCCCAATCTGAAACTGCATGATACAGAATACAGAACTAACACTGATGGGACAACACCACAAAAAATACATCTACGGGAACCTCCAGCACACTTGCCTGGATCCGCTGATCTGCGTACTCCTCCTGTGAGTGAGTGGGGCTGGTCTTGGGTGGGGAAGGGAAGGAAAATCTGTAGCAAAGGCGCAGATTCAAACAGTCCTCCCCGACACTGAACACCCCATTTTTCCCTAGTGATGTTGGTGTCAAATACCACCTCCACCATCTGCAACTCAGACCACACCTCTCCTTCCTCTCTCACCACAGTCTACTTACCAACCCCAAATTCTGGGCTCACTGGACCCAAGTCCTGCTACTCATCCGTATAGGAAGCTATATGGGAGTTTACTTACATCAGCTGGTTTTTGAACAAAAATTTGACTGCTTTTGAAGAAAAAAAAATCACTGCTTCAAGACATTATGGGGAAATGTTATATCTGTGTACAAAAAGCTATACACCCTCAGTTTACTTCAGTTGCTCAGTCATGTCCAACTCTTTGCGATCCCACGGACTGCAGCACACTAGGCTTTCCTGTCCATCACCAACTCCTGGAGCTTAATAGACCCTCAAGTCATATACAAATATAAAGCAGAACTTCCAACAATCCTGGGTTCCAGAAATAGGCTCCTACTGATGATGTGTTTTCCAGATAACTCTGAGTCAAACAGAAGACTCTTTCTGCTTAATTTATTTGCAAATCTAACTTTTAGCACACATTTCTCTAATTATAAAGCAGTGTAATAAACATGGCTGAATAAATTTTTTTTTTCTGAAAATATAAAGCCTCTGTAGCATCATCAGGAAAGTTACTCTTGGTTTAGCAGGGAAAAAGGATACTGATGTCTAACAGTGTACTTTTTGATTACTAGGAAAGAGCTTTGCTTTTTTGCTTTTTTTTTTTTTAATGATTCCCTTCACACCAGTTTTTGTACTTATTATTTGGCTCTTTCTACTAAAGCAAAAGTGCAGTGTTGAAAATCTAGCTAATGAGGTGATAAAAATAATTACTACTGTGAACCTACAGTATAAACCTCACTCAACTACGTTACCATAACTTTGAGATGCAATTATTACTGTTCTCTCTTACAGAGCAACAGAAACTCAAACAAGTTTAATAAATATCCCCCAAAAAAGGTAGGTATTAGAACCAAACAAAGCAATTTAACCACTGGTGATTCCTCCCTCTGCTTCACCCCTGACATCTAAGGAATCATGAAATCTTCAACCTCCAGTGTTTCCTCACTGCCTACTTGGCTCCATCCTAACACATTACTTTAGGTCCCCATCATTTCTTGTCTGGATTAAAGGAAATGCATTCTAATTGGCCCACGAACCTCAAGCTTTTCACTGCTCTAATTCATTTTCCACATCACAAATCAAAATCAGTACAGTTCAGTCGCTCAGTCATGTCCGACTCTTTGCAACTCCATGAATCGCAGCATGCCAGGTCTCCCTGTCCACCACCAACTCCCAGAGTTCACTCAAACTCACGCCCATCGAGTCGGTGATGCCATCCAGCCATCTCATCCTCGGTCCTCCCCTTCTCCTCCTGCCCCCAATCCCACCTAGCATCAGTCTTTTCCAATGAGTCAACTCTTCACATGAAGTGGCCGAAGTACTGGAGTTTCAGCTTTGGCATTACTCCTTCCAAAGAACACCCAGGACTGATCTCCTTCAGAATGGACTGGTCGGATCTCCTTGCAGTCCAAGGGACTCTCAAGAGTCTTCTCCAACACCACAGTTCAAAAGCATCAATTCTTTGGCGCTCAGCTTTCTTCACAGTCCAACTCTCACATCCATACATGACCACTGGAAAAACCATAGCCTTGACTAGACGGACCTTTGTTGGCAAAGTCATGTCTCTGCTTTTGAATATGCTATCTAGGTTGGTCATAACTTTCTCTTCCAAGGAGTAAGCGTCTTTTAATTTCATGGCTGCAATCACCATCTGCAGTGATTTTGGAGCCCCAAAAAATAAAGTCTGACACTGTTTCCACTGTTTCCCCATCTATTTCCCATGAAGTGATGGGACCAGATGCCATGATCTTCATTTTCTGAATGTGGAGCTTTAAGCCAACTTCTGCACTCC
>SJYC01059766.1:0-20783 GCA_006408675.1 Madoqua kirkii
CCTAGGCAATACTGCTCTTTAAAGGCTCAAATGGGGACAAATTCAACATCATTCAAGGGACTGGCAGAATTTATTTACTTGTGGCTGGAGAACTGATGACCCCACCTTTCTGCTGGCTCAGAATGGAGATCACCTTCACTTCAATCCTCAGAAGGGGTCTGAGATTCACTGCCATGTAGGTTTCCTCAATATGGCTGCCTTAGTCATCAAGCCAGCACCTAGAATCTGTTCTCTCATTTCCCAGAAAGGAATCTTTTAGGATAAAACACCATTACCAAATTATATTTCATCACCTTTGCCATATAATATAATTAATTAAGGGAGTGACATGCCATCACCCTTTGCCACAGTCTCTGAGTGAGGGAGGTGAGGCAAACTGAAGAAGAAGGCATTACACAAAGGCGTGAATGCCTGGAAGGTCCTCAAAAACTTAAACACAGGATTATCATTATGACTCAGCAATTCTACTCCTGAGTATATATCCAAAAGAACTTCAAACAGATATTCAACAATATACCTGCACACAAATGTTCACAGCAACAATATCCACAATCACAAAAAGCTAAAAGTAATTCAAATGTTCACTAACCAATTACAAATATATTTCCTACAGAAACAATAACCAAATACATTTGTTACAGCAACAAAAACAAGCCAAAAAAAAAAAACAAAACCCAGTGGTATCGTCATGCAAGGGAATATTATTCATCCATAAAATCAGGGATGGAACACTGATGCATGCTACAACTCAAATCCTGTATTCTGCTTCACTTACTATTAAGCATATCTAAAGCTCTTATTTTCATACACAGTATTTACAGTTCTGGAAGATTTATTTAATTTCCTTGTAGCTTCAAATTCTCTGGTGAAATTCTTTATATTTTTAGCTATTTTCTCCACATTTCCCCCAAAGTTCTTTAACACAGTAGTCATACTTATTTTACAGTCTTTTCAGCCAATTTTAGTATCTAGAGAGACAGCACCTGTGGGTCGATTCTAATATCTGCTTCACTGTTTCTCTTGGTTTTTAGTAGTAGTTAGGTGTTCCCCTCTTTCAGTGTGACTAATCAATAGGCACTAAATGAGAGATAATTTATATACAACGGTATGTGTATAAAACGTTTCTCCTGGAACACTATTCATCCAACAAATCTCGAGTCAGCACTCACTGTGTGCCAGGTACCCTGAGCAAGTGATGCGGTAAAGAACAGAGCACAACCTCTGTTAGCAAGCAGCGTACCAGCCAGAAGCGGACACTCGACCCTCCTCTACAATGGGCAAAAGCGCTATAAAATGAGCTTGCCGCTACACATCTTAACCCTGTAACTCCTCTCTCCCTTGATCACTCCAGTCACGTAATTTCATACTGTTTGTTCAACAGCAAGTACTCTTTAATCTCATTACTTTGGCGCTTGTGAACAGTTTCGACTCAGTAAACCTTGTTTTTCTCCCTGATCATCACATGACACGCCCTGTGACGTCCTTAGATGGCATGCAAAACCTCGTCAAAATTGTGAATAAACTCTACCCTAGAGCATGCCCTTTCCCCTTCCCTGTCCTATGCTTCTTATTTTTTGTGTATTGTCTGTCTCCTTCTATAGCGTCTGTTCTATGAGGGCAGGAATAGTTTGGTGGTTTTGGTCTATTTTGATCCCTACTATATCCATGCACTTAAAACAATGTTAGACAAACAGCATGCACTATGTTAAATATCTACTGAATAGATGAGTAAATAGTTTTAAACTTGATAAATGAAGTACAGGCTTGTTGTTGTTCAGTCACTAAGCTGTGTCCAGCTCTTAGCAACATCACCGTCTGACGCTGTCTTTCACCTCAGGCTGCCCTATCCACTGTTTCCTGGAGTTCACTCAAACTCATGTCCATTGAGTTGATGCCATTCAACCAGCTGATCCTCTGTTGCCCCCTTCTCCTCCTACCTTCGGTCTTTTCCACTGAGTCAGCTCTTAGCATCAGATAGCCAAAGTGTTGGAGTTTCAGCTTCAGCATCAGTCCTTCCAATGGATATTCAGGACTGATGTCCTTTAGGATGGATTGGTTTCATCTCTGTGCTGTCCAAGAGACTCTTGAGGGTCTTCTCCAGCACCACGGTTAGAAAGCATCAACTCTCTGGCACTCAGCCTTCTTGATGGTCCAACTCTCACATCCATGTATGACCACTGGAAAACCATAGCTTTGACTATACTGACCTTTGTCAGCAAAGTCATGTCTCTACTTTTTAATATGCTGTCTAGGTTGGTCATAGCTTTTCTTCCCAGGAGCAAACATCTTTTCATTTTGTGCTGCCCACAGTGATTTTGGAGCCCAAGAAAATAAAATTTGGCACTGTTTCCACGTTTTCCCCATCTATTTGCCATGAGGTGATGGGACTAGATGCCATGATCTCAGTTTTTTGAATATTGCATTTTAGGCCAGCTTCACTCTCCTCTTTCACCTTCATCAAGAGGTTCTTTAGTTCCTCTTCACTTTCTGCCATAAGAGTGGTGTCATCTGCATATCTGAGGTTACTGATATTTCTCCTGGCAATCTTGATTCCATCTTGTGCTTCATCCAGCCCAGCATTTCACAGGATGTATTCTGCATATAAGTTAAATAAGCAGAGAGACAACATACAGCCTTGACATACTCCTTTTCCCAATTTTGAACCTGTTTGATGTTTGGTTCTAACTGTTGCTTCTTGTCCTGCATACAGTTTTCTCAGGAGACTGTTATTTTCTCAGGTGACCTGTTATTCCCATCTCTTGAAGAATTCTCCATAGTGTACTGTGATCCACACAGTCAAAGGCTTTCGCATAGTCAACGAAGCAAATAATTCCCTAGAATTCCATGCTTTTTCTATGACCCAGCAGGTACTGGCAATTTGATCTCTGGTTCCTCTGCCATTTTTAAATCCAGCTTATACATCTCGAAGCTCTTGGTTCACCTACTGCTAAAGTCTAGCTTGAAGAATTCTGACCATAATCTTGCTAGCATTGGAAATGACTGCAACTGTACGGCAGTTTGAACATTCTTTGGCATTGCCTTTCTTTGGGGTTGGAATGAAAACTAACCTTTTCCAGTCTTGTGGCCACTGCTGAGTTTTCCAAATTTGCTGGCAGATAGAGTCCAGTACTTGACCAGCATCATCTTTTAGGATATGAGATAGCTCAACTGGAATTCCATCATCTCCACTAGGGTAATTCAGGGAAAATATATAGTAGAGGACCAAATCTAATACATACTGTCAAGCAATGCCTCTGTGAGAAGTGCTATGTTTAAGCCACGACCTAAACTAAGCGGAAAAGACAATTAAGAGCAAAGAATGAAGCAGATTCAACACGTCCATGTTAGAACTAGGCACAGAAGTTTCAAAAATCTGAACGATGTCACAGGAGACTGGTTCATTCGATGCAAAGAGCAAGCTGACAGTTTCAGTTTGAAGAGACAAATACAGGAGAACTATTCAAAGGATTTAAATCAGTCATCATTGAAGAGTTTCTAAGCACAAGCATATGATCAAATCAGGATATGTGAAACATCACTCAAGTTTTAGTGTCAAAAAGTAACTGAACGGGACCAAGACTGGCTACAAAGAGAGGACTTAGAAGGTTGGTGAAGTAATCCAGTCTGTACGATGTTAGCTGGAACCTGGAGTTAGCGTGAGGAGCAAAAAAAAAAAAAAAAAGTAACAGATCAGCAAGATATTTAAGTAATGCTCTTCATCAATATTTATTAAGAACTCCTCAGTTTCTAGCTGGTGAAATGCTGGCATTTTCCCAGGCAGGAAAGAATGAAAAATGAGAAGCTTATAGCAGTAGTCAGCAAACTTTTTTCTGAATAGGCCAGCTAGTAAATATTCCAGGCTTTGTGGGTCTCTGATACAGTTATTCAATTCGGCCATTATCACAGCAAAGCAGTCACAGACGCTTGTAAAGGAAAAAGCATGGCTGTGTTCCAATAAAATTTTATTTACAAAAACAGGTGTTCATGGAGCCACCAAATGGCAGTCCATGGCTAGAGAGAAGAGGATGAGGTGGGCTTCCAACTTGTTACTTTTATGGTATCTCAATGTCATCACATCAACTTGTCTAAGAAGCAATTCGATATGCCTAAGGTGATATCTTTTGGGGGGGCTCCAAAATCACTGCAGATGGTGACAGCAGCCATGAAATTAAAAGACACTTGCTCCTTGGAAGAAAAGTCATGACCAACCTCAGTTCAGTTCAGTCACTCAGTCATGTCCGACTCTTTGCGACCCCATGAATCACAGCATGCCAGGTCTCATGACATGGAGTTCACGCAAACTCATGTCCATTGAGTCGGTGATGCCATCCAGCCATCTCATCCTGTTGTCCCCTTCTCCTCCTGCTCCCAATCCCTCCCAGCATCAGAGTCTTTACCAATTCTGCAACTTAGGAAGAACTAAAACCACAGTGCCCAAAGGAGACACTACTGAAAACCTGATTTCCCTCATAGAAGCTCAGAAAGACTCGGAACAAAGGCACTAGGGACTTTTAAAGGTGAGGCTGAAGTGGGGAGTTTTGATAAAAATCTGCATAACCATTACGGAATGGCATTAACCTGAGGAGAGTACAATCAGTAAGCAGTTCATTTTTCTCTCACCACCACCCTCAATCTCACTTAAACCTAGCTCCCCATCTGGAGATAACCATGCTGATCCTATTGTGTTCCAGTCACATTCAAGTATGAGTTCAAGCTTGTTTTCAAGTATTTAAAAGAGCCAGTAAGAACTGAAATGAAACTTTCACACCACAGACAGCTGTTTCTCTCTGAGCAGGCCCCACCTCAACCTCAGGAGCGGGAATGCAGCCTTTCAGTTTTGTTGTTTTTTGTTTTGTTTTGTTTTTACCACTTTCCTTGTTCTTTAAGTCCATCTAGTCAAGGCTATGGTTTTTCCAGTGGTCATGTATGGCTGTGAGAGTTGGACTATAAGGAAAGCTGAGCACCGAAGCATTGATGCTTCTGAACTGTGGTGTTGGAGAAGACTCTTGAGAGTCCCTTGACCTGGAAGGAGAGCCAACCAGTCCATCCTAAAGGAGATCAGTCCTGAATATTCATTGCAAAGATTGATGCTGTAGCTGAAACTCCATTACTTTGGCCACCTGATGCAAAGAACTGACTCATTTGAAAAGACCCTGATGCTCGGAAAGATTGAGAGCGGAAGGAGGAAGGGACGACAGAGGACAAGATGGTTGGATGGCAACACCAACTCAATGGACATGAGTTTGAGTAGACTCCAGGAGTTGGTGATGGACAGGGAGGCCTGGCATGCTGGAGTCTACGGAGACACAAAGAGTAGGACACGACGGAGCAACTGAACTGAAGACACAAACAGGTTTGAGATCTGAAGCCATAAAAATAAGTTATATTGCTTAGAATGAGTCTGTACAATAAGAGAAAACTCAGAATAAAATCAACATTTAAGTGACAAAATTAGGAAGAAAAATCAGCATGAATGCTAAGAATAAAGCATTTAAACAAGCCAAGAATACAAACACAAAACTAGAACTAAGAGTAATGTGCCAGAAGTATTTCAAGAAGCAAAGAGTAGCCAAGAGACTGAAAGGCTTTGAAAAGATAGAGGTAAGTATACACTGTACAAATGAGGCTTAAAGCTCAACATTCAGAAAACGAAGATCATGGCATCTGGTCCCATCACTTCATGGGAAATAGATGGGGAAACAGTGGAAATAGTGTCAGATTTTATTTTAAGGGGCTTCAAAATCACTGCAGATGGTGATTGTAGCTATGAAATTAAAAGCCGCTTACTCCTTGGAAGGAAAGTTATGACCAACCTAGAGAGCATATTCAAAAGCAAAGACATGACTTTGCAATGAAGGTCCGTCTAGTCAAGGCTACGGTTTTTCCAGTGGTTATGTATGGATGTAAAACTGGACTATGAAGAACGCTGAGTGCTGAAGAATTGATGCTTTTGAGCTGTGGTGTTGGAGAAGAGTATTGAGAGTCCCTTGGACTGCAAGGAGATCTGACCAGTCCATCCTAAAGGAGATCAGTCCTGGGTGTTCTTTGGAAGGACTGACGCTAAAGCTGAAATTCCAATATTTTGGCCACTTCATGCGAAGAGCTGACTCATTGGAAAAGACCCTGATGCTGGGAGGGATTGGGGGCAGAAGGAGAAGGGGACGACAGAGGATGAGACAGCTGGATGGCATCACCAACTGGATGGACATGAGTTTGAGTAAACTCCAAGAGTTGGTAATGGACAGGGAGGCCTGGCGTGCTGCGATTCACGGGGTCTCAAAGAGTCGGACACAACTGAGCGACTGAACTGAACACAGTGAAACATATGTATGACATGACATGTTAGCACATAAAGTTCTCCTGATCTTTAATCTCTGAAATTAAATTGTGTAAGTTGCTGTGTAAGTGCCCAAAAAAATTACTAGGGAAATCCGTGTCCTACTTACACTTTTTATAGACCAGTCACTGAGGACAGTTTTATATTGTAAATGATCACTGATATTTAGTCAACTATAAAACTGTCTTAAAGTAGTTCTTATTTTGTACTGTTTTTGTTTTTACGTGCTATTTTTCTGTGTACTTTAGGACCCACATACTTGGGAAAAGGAATACTCTAGATATTAACAGATATTAACAAGAATACTTCCTGGTTGCTTAAAAGAAAAAGTACACATATCACACACTGAATTTTGTGAGAGGGAACAGTTGCCAGTAACCTTCGCAAAAAAATTTCAGTGGGAATGAGGAAAGGAGAAAGATGTACATTACAGCTAAGGAGTAAAGTGTGGAAATGAAAGCAAGTGAGGACAATTCTTCTAAGGCTATGAAAGGACGGAGAACTAAGGCAGCAGCCCTGGTGCGACAAGAGGTTCCCGAGCTCTCAGAAGAGGAGGACAATTCCTCTCCCCCAAACTGGAAGCACCGTGGTGTGAGGGACCAGCGGCCTCTTTTATCACCACGAGCTACTCACTATGCTCAGGGTCAGTACCTTTTTGACCGACTGAGTTCATTTAACAGCAGTGATAATGGAACGGTGCTAAGAGACAAGGAGAGTTTTAAGACATGGAAGAGAGAAAACACCATCAGGGAACACTGCAGCCCATAAGGACGATACAGCTGACATCTGACACGTAAGAGGAAGAACTGGCTTTATAAAGGACGGAAAATATCTTATTCATTGTAAGACGAAAGAAGAAAAAAAATGGATGATTACATATTAAGGTAAATACAGACAAGACGTTGAGGATATCTCCTAATCAGGGGCCCAGCTTGCTAGCTATCCTGCAATGCGTGAAATAACCCAGCACAATGATGAAGAATCGCCCAGTTCAGAAAGGGCAATAAGAAACACTGAGGTGAAAAGGTCTTGCAGACTAATTCAAATCGCAAGGTGAAAGTCTAGAAAGAGACTCTCTTCTCATGAGAAAAAAAACGAATTAATTTTTCCTCGATGGTGGGGAGAAGTGTAGAGAGGGAGGGGAGACATACGCTCTGACTTCTGCCTTTCTTCCTGAGAAGACTTCAGCTGCTGCAGAAGCTGTTGAGGAGATGTCCTTGGGATCTACAGCGACACACAGTTATACCACTCTCCACGAGAAACACGTGTACGACTTATGTTTTATGCATATGGACAGGAGCTCAACGGAAAGACACAGCAACATCATGTTTCAAACATTAAAGAAAAACCACCAATAAATGAAATCCGTATAGGTAACAGCACATTTCTTTATCACCAAGTTTTCTCCTGTGAAAGTCAAATACTCATTAAATACAATGCTTAAATGGCTTCTTCCTCTTTTTAACTGATGCCATTCAAAATAATCCAAGTGTAAACAACATGGATATTTTTTCAATCCAACATGAATATTTTAAAAAGCAAAAACTGCATTTGATCTTACACTTTGGACAAAATGTTTGGTCTCAGGACATGTACTGGAAAGATTAGAGTAAAACAGTTTCTCACCTTGACCACTCCATCAAAGCCAGGGATTGTGTTAACCTTTGCTTTCTTAGCTAATAATTTGCTTTCAATCTTGTCACCCATGGCTTGAATAGCATGTGTATCAGGTCCAATGAAAATGACATCTTCTGCTGCCTGTGGAGAAAAGCAAGTAGAAATTTGTAACAAAAACATTTGCTTGATACGGAGTCACAGCTTCATAATAAAAACCAGTATGTATACTTACTAGTTACTCACAGGCCATAAACAATTTAAAGCAAGCATCTGAGCCAACATGTTACAATATATGATACAGTATTTCGTATAGTATAAGTGTACAAAGATACATGAAACAAAGTCAGGTCAGATAAAAATAATTAAAAGAACTCCTATGTGATAGTAACAGTATTCTTTGGAAAAGCAAATTCTATGGTGTTGGAGCTATATCTAGTACTCTGCCACCCAATCTAAACAGTAAATTCACCTTTCAAATGTCCTACCAATCTTTGTATTCTCCATGACCCACAGCACAGTGCATTTTCAATGAACACCAACTCTCTGTCAGGCTTTGAGCTAAGTGGAGGGGATAACCTAGACAAAAATCACAAGATATCAATTAATTCAAGGGGACATGAAACAGATCACCAGTGCCTCAGAGAAAGAGACAAATTAAAGTATGGAATGTTAATATCCTTGTGACTACAAGAACAGAACAAAGAATAAAGTAGCAATTTACCAGGTAGAGTTAATGGATTCAATAAAAGCCACTAAAACCACATTTAGTTTTCCAGCAATAGGTCCATCTCTCTGTGTTGATGTTATTAAAGTAAACAAAAAGGTCATGAACACTAATAAGGAATAGAACAGAATACGATGGAGTTAGTGCCACTGTAGAGCACAGTCTAGAGAAATAAAGAAGGGGTTTGCTGATGGAAAGGATGTGGTCACTGGGTAAAGAACTGAGGTTAGATACGAAAAGGCAAAAGTCAGACTGCATGCAGGGCATCACTGGAATAAGCCGCCTAACTGTTGATTCTCTCACCATCTCTGGCCACGGTCAGTATAAAGCATAAGTCATATAACTAACATCTCATATTCTATCTACTGGCACTGCAGCCTGAAAACGCTTTTGGCTTCATAAAGCAGCTTCATTTTCCTGACGAGAATACCATCCAGAGTAGCTACTGCGGGGTGTTGCTTGGCTGCTCTCCGCCATCGTGGGCAAAGAGCATTCACTCCAAAGACGTCTGCTCCTTGGAAGAAGAGCTATGACAAACCTAGACAGCATATTAAAAAGCAGAGACACTGAAGAAGGAATTCATAGGGCCTGGACTCCATCTTAGGCCTGTTCATGCTGATCATGCTCGGCCACCTTTCCAATGGACTCTGAACTCTGGGTTTAGTGCCTATGAAAACAACAGCAGAAGGTTAAGACCCCTCCAGACAGGGGGACCTCGAAGACTGTATCTAGGCTACTCATCGCCTAAGAGAAAACAGACACTAATCACTCCTTCCCCCAGACAGGCCATAAATTTTTCTGTATCTATCAGAGTGTAACTTCGGGTTTATTGATTACTGGCTAATTGTTTGACTGTTTGAGCACATAAGCACACAGCATGTGAATGATGAAGTTATTGGGATGGTATTTTCCTTGGTTTATGTAAGTATCAAGGAATTTGGAGTGGTGGGTTCAGACACGTACACATGGGGTATAAGAGATTTTCACAAATGCTGGTCGGGGTCCTTGTTTAAGAGGAGACTCTGCCTTTGGCCCCGTCGGTGTAATAAACTGCACTCCACTATTTGCATTGTCCTTCTGAGTGAGTCTGTTTCCCGGAACGCGTGGCTACAACAACATCACTTTGCCAACAAAGATCTGTGTAGTCAAAGCTATGGTTTTCCCAATAGTCCTACATGGATGTGAGAGCTGGACCATAAAGAAGGCTGAGCACCGAAAAATCGATGCTTTGCAATTGTGGTGGTAGAGAAGACTCTGGAGAGTCCCTTGGGCAGCAAGGAGATCAAACCAGTCAACCGTAAAGGAAATCAACCCTGAATATTCATTGGAAGGACTGGTGCCGAAGTGGGTAAAGAACTGAGGTTAGATACGAAAAGGCAAAAGTCAGACTGCATGCAGGGCATCACTGGAATAAGCCGCCTAACTGTTGATTCTCTCACCATCTCTGGCCACGGTCAGTATAAAGCATAAGTCATATAACTAACATCTCATATTCTATCTACTGGCACTGCAGCCTGAAAACGCTTTTGGCTTCATAAAGCAGCTTCATTTTCCTGACGAGAATACCATCCAGAGTAGCTACTGCGGGGTGTTGCTTGGCTGCTCTCCGCCATCGTGGGCAAAGAGCATTCACTCCAAAGACGTCTGCTCCTTGGAAGAAGAGCTATGACAAACCTAGACAGCATATTAAAAAGCAGAGACACTGAAGAAGGAATTCATAGGGCCTGGACTCCATCTTAGGCCTGTTCATGCTGATCATGCTCGGCCACCTTTCCAATGGACTCTGAACTCTGGGTTTAGTGCCTATGAAAACAACAGCAGAAGGTTAAGACCCCTCCAGACAGGGGGACCTCGAAGACTGTATCTAGGCTACTCATCGCCTAAGAGAAAACAGACACTAATCACTCCTTCCCCCAGACAGGCCATAAATTTTTCTGTATCTATCAGAGTGTAACTTCGGGTTTATTGATTACTGGCTAATTGTTTGACTGTTTGAGCACATAAGCACACAGCATGTGAATGATGAAGTTATTGGGATGGTATTTTCCTTGGTTTATGTAAGTATCAAGGAATTTGGAGTGGTGGGTTCAGACACGTACACATGGGGTATAAGAGATTTTCACAAATGCTGGTCGGGGTCCTTGTTTAAGAGGAGACTCTGCCTTTGGCCCCGTCGGTGTAATAAACTGCACTCCACTATTTGCATTGTCCTTCTGAGTGAGTCTGTTTCCCGGAACGCGTGGCTACAACAACATCACTTTGCCAACAAAGATCTGTGTAGTCAAAGCTATGGTTTTCCCAATAGTCCTACATGGATGTGAGAGCTGGACCATAAAGAAGGCTGAGCACCGAAAAATCGATGCTTTGCAATTGTGGTGGTAGAGAAGACTCTGGAGAGTCCCTTGGGCAGCAAGGAGATCAAACCAGTCAACCGTAAAGGAAATCAACCCTGAATATTCATTGGAAGGACTGGTGCCGAAGCTCTAATACTTTGGCCACCTGATGCGAAGAACTGACTCACTGTAAAAGACCCTGATGCTGGGAAAGACTGAAGGCAAGAGGAGAAGGGGACAACAGAGGATGAGATGGTTGGATGGCATCACTGACTCAATGGACATGAGTTTGAGCAAACTTTAGGAGATAGTAGTGAAAGACAGGGAAGCCTGGTGTGCTGCAGTTCATGGGGTCGTAAAGAGTTGGACATGACTGAGCAACTGAACAAGAGCAGGAGACGCAGGATAACAGGGAATCAACAAAGGGAATATATGAGGAGATAAATATTTGGGAGACGATATGACAATTTCAACTTTAAAAAGTCTGAGCCAGTCAAGTGTGGGATAGTCAAGTGTCTATGTTCAGGAGTCAGACAGAGACATCTGGAGGTTATAAGCCCTTATAAGACGTAGAAGGTTATACGTCTAGGCTAAAATTTGAATGTTTAAAGGCATCTAACAGGAGGAAATTAAAGATTGTAGATAAAGTCACTCAGATAAAATGTACAGAAAAGCCAATGCCTTTAAACTCAGGCACTCACTCTGACACAAAAGCAAAACAGAAGAGGAATTTTTAGGATTCTGAGTTTAAAGCCTCTTTTGTGTGACAAGTGGGATAAGGGGATAATAACCACCTTGCCAGTTTGATGGAAGGATTGATAAAATAATAATGTAAAACAGGAAGCTGAGTGCCACAATTATTAGTTCTTGTCTCTTACCCAAAAGTCCTGATAAAGAGAGAACACTAGAAGAAGAAGACAGCTAGGTTCACAGGACCCCATACACATTACAGGAACTCAAACACCAGCAATCACTAGTGTCACGACGAAACTGTTAGTCACTCAGTCGTGTCTGACTCTTTGCGATCCCGTAGACTGTAGCCCGCCAGGCTCTTCTGTCCCTGCGATTTTCCACGCAAGAATGCTGGAGTGAGTTGCCATTCCCTTCTCCAGGGGATCTTCCAGAACCAGGGATCGTACCCAAGTCTCCTGCACTGCAGGCAGATTCTTTACCGTCTGAACCAACAGAGAAGCCTGGTGTTACTACTGCAGAATACTAGATAAGAAATCTCTCAGCTGTAACTGGTGCTCATAAAGTACATCTCCATCGAACGCTTTTATGCAGTTTTAACAGAAACTCATTTGCTTACAAAAGAAAATCGTATGTGAAACCCCCAAAATGTACAACACATAGAAAACTGAACCACTCAGTTCGAGGGGAAGTGATGGTAGGACTGCACCCCACATACTCTGTGTCTCTGGAAGGATAAACTAATCGCTTTCACTGGAGCAACAGGAATGCTCAATTCTCTTTATCCCACTCAATAAACGCTAACTTGAGAGGAAACGATCATGTTTCAACTATCAACTGTCTTTCCATATTCTCATTTTACTTGCTAAGATGGAGGAATTTTTATTACAAATTGTTTTAAATACCACTATGCCAGGCAGATGTAATCAAGTAATCAGAGTACCCACACAAAGAGCTGAAGAAATAACATAAAATGAGAGCATCCAAAATACATTGTGATTATACAGTAAAACTTCTGATTAACAAGAGCCCAACGACCAGGAACCACTGATTAACCAGGCTGTTTTTGTGCGTTCTAATTTGAGGAAAATTACTCACCCCAAAATGCAAAATTACCAAGAAGAACACGCACATCAAGCACTTTAGTGACTATTCTTACTTCCGCCCAACACAAAGAAAAATCGCCAGTGGCACACTAAGTAACTACTCAAACAGATGTTTCAGTGAGCTAACTTCCTTTTTATCTTTTTATACTTTGGTAGTACTCCCTGGGTTAGCCTTTAAATGTAATTATGGCAAATTGTAGCAGTATCATAGCTCCTGACCTCCAACATTCTTTGACCAAAAAAGCAAGGCTAAGATGTATGGTAATTGCAAAGTGACAAAGCCTGTTTCAGAAGCCCTAAGTTTTTGACCAGAGTCCTTTGCGTGATTTAGAACTTAAGGCCAAAATTTACTAATAAACGTTCAATACTCCACTGTTAACCCTGTATCTTTTCTTATTCATTTTCTTTAATCACCAGTAAACCTATTAGATATGACAAAGCAATAAAATTTACTTCTCAAACTACGCTTTTCAAGGACCGTTTAAATTTACCATGAATGACAAATATAATACCTAAATACAGGTACATGTATAATGGTCATGAAAAAGAGGAATTTTTTTTCATCATCACATCATTATAGTGATATGTAAAAAAAGTTACAAAAAGCTGAAACCACTGCTCCTAATTGCAAAAAACAAAACAAAACAAAACATTGTTTTCATCTTCTAAATTCTGTGATTTCATGGTTCTGGTTGTATTTAGATAGAAAAACAGGGGAAAGGGTTGAGTTTGAGCAATATGTTAGGGAAACAGATTTAATTTATAATAAGCTTTATGTTACAAATGCAGGACAGAAATAATCATCTGTAAAAATTAGAATGTATGATATATAATTTATTCTCAGACATACCATGACAGTAAATTGCTATATTATGAATTCAGATTCTTTTTTTCATATATACATTTTAAACTCATAAAGAATTACTACTTGGATAAACTGTAAAAGCAGGGTCAGACAGACAGGAGACATAGCTATGAAAAAAACTACCAAACTGCCTAAAGTACCTAGATTCTGGATTTTCATTTTTATTCCCTAATTAAAAAAAAAAAATTTCGCGTAGAAAAGGCCAGTTTCTGGGCCTTCTCTGACTAGGCAGAGAAGTTAGCACTTGAGATTAAAAACAAACTGAGTCAGTGGGAAAGCTTTCAAAAAATTAACATAGTTATCTCAAAAGCACATATTATATAAAAACGGCTACCCCTTGAGTGTGTTGATAACAATATGAGCATCAAAAAGAATAAAAGAAATTACAAGGTTAATTCATCTTTTCAAGACCTCAGAATAAATCTTTTCCTGCTATCTCTATTCAAATATTTGAACTTCTTAGGCATGTATCACCGATTTTAAAAACACATAGCTCTTTTAAAAGCAATATACGGGAAAACTAATTTCACACATAAAACTAAGCAAAATAAAAGTGTCTAGGTAAAATCCCATACATAGTTTTTATGAGAAAAAAAAAAAAGAACCAGAATAACATCCATGGAGGAAAGAAAGCATGAGAAAGACATGGTAACACAGCAGATCGGTGCCACCTATCATTTCAAAACAAACTGAAAGACATTTTAAAATAGGAAAACATAAAATAAATTAGAATTAGAAATGCTCAGACCTAAAGACAGAATTAGAAAGGCAAAAGAAAATAATTTTGGAAATCAAGACTAAACTAGAGGAAAATTAGAGTGAATAAAGAAAACTAATAATGCCTTACAAGAGATAGGAAGTCAAAGGAAGAAACTTAAAAAAAAAAATAATTTAAGATCCAAGAGAAGAGAACAAATACCAAAAATAAACAAAGAACATCCAACATATGAATAACAGGAGTCTTTGGGGGAAAAAAAAAAAAAAACAAACTAAGAAAAATACTAAAAACCAAAACTCAAGCAAATTTTCTTAAAATTGAAAGTTAATTATTAAACGTACCACAGCCTACTTGAAAAATTCAACCCAGAACTAATTGTACCATGATACATTCCAGCAAGACCACTTAAAAAGGAAAAAAAGTAACTTGTTCAAAAGAGACGTTTAAATTATCACCAGATCTGACAGCAATAAATCACGCCAAAGATAATAATGTGCTCCACTGAGTAAGATATTCAAGGATGAGCCAAGGATTTTAAATCCAACACAACTTTATGCCAAGTATAAAGGGCATAAACTTTATACTTTATGCCAAGTATAAAGGGCAGAGAAAAATGTAACAACAAGCAAGAACTCACGACCTTCTTCTGAGGAATCCAACAGAATAAGGGTTTGCACACTAGTCTGTGGGCCAAATCTGGCCTACTACCTGTTCCCAAATAGTCCACAATCTAAGGACGCCTTTTACATTGTTTATTTTTTTAATTGTTTGGGAAAAAAAGTTTAGGGGTGTCACATCATGACATGTGGAAACTACATGAACCTGAGAGCTTCGCTGGGGGAGAGTCACGCTCTAGCTCCAGCTGGGTGGCTGCCCTCTCGCTCCCAAGGTAATACTAAGAACTTGCAACAGGTCACTTGGCACACAAAGCCCCAAATACTGGCTGTCTGGCTCTTTACAGAAAAGGTGTGCCCATGCTAGAGAATGAGATTCAGGAGACCAAAACAGCTACAGAGACTAACTTGGAAAGTCAGCAGTAACTCACTGAATCAAACCTAAATGAAGGCTGAGAAGAGAACATGAATATAGCAAGTGGAATAGTTGGATTTGCTGGCATTATAAATATAGAACTATTTTTGGAAGTGTAGGAGAATAAGGAGATGTGTAAAACTTTTCAAAATTTTCAGTAAATTTTTATGTTGGTATTATAATTGTTATCCTTTGCTGTGTGTGTACTACTGACAAATAATTGGGAGGTATTTTAATTATACCATTTCTTCTATCCATGAAAGTCAGAATTCTAACTATGGGAGGATAGAGATACAAGTTAACAAAGAAGAGGTTAAGTAAAAGTTCTATAATCATGAATTTTAGTTGAAAGTATTGGTTCGGCCAAAAAGTTCATTCAAGTTTTCTGGTCACATCGTATGGAAAAGCCCAAATGAACTTTTTGACCAACCTAGTATTACTACGATCACAGTTCGTATTCCGATCTCACATAAAATACAGGCTATATTTAATTATAGTTTGATATCATGTTACACATACCACATATTACAAAACTGTTCCATTTTCATTAATATAGATGTTTATTATATCATATCTATATTAGATATTAAATTTGTGTTATATATTATACCCTACTTGAGGTTGAGGTCAGCATTATATCTAAATACACACATATTAACTATATCAATCTCATATATTCTTTTAATATAACACAGTTAATATAACATAAAGTATATGGACTGTCTACCAGACTCCTCAGGCGACAGTCCATGGAGTTTTTCAGGCAAGAGTACTGGCGTGGGTTGCCATTTCCTTCGCCAGGGGATCTTCCCAACCCAGGGATCAAACGCGGGGTCTCCAGCATTGCAGGCAGACGCTTTACCATCTGAGCCACTCCAAATACCCTTAAAAGGAACCAATACATCTAAAACAGTCACTTGATTAAAGGCCTGGAGCAAGAAATACAGTACTTGAGCCTAAAATATATTATCAGGGCAGAGAAGCTATAAAAGATTACGAGAGTCAAGTCAAGAAGATCAGGAGCAAACTTAGGCACCCCCCAACCAAACAGTGACAACTGGAGCTTCACCAGTAATTTCTGCAGACTTAAACCCACAGAATATGTCTCAATCAAATGACTTCATAGTGATGCTTTTACACAGAACTGGTTAACTTTGAAGGAAGTTAACCAAGTAAGGAACCAATTTATTACCCCCAAAACTATAAACAAAGATAAAGAATTATACACTATCTTGCTCTTTTTATATGAATTCCACCACTAGGAAACCAAACAATGACGGAGAAGAGTTTCTTCATAAATACACTCCAATTAAACAATGCAAAAGATGTTAGAATTAAAATATCATCATTTTTGCAATCTAATGAAGGAATAATAAGCATCAAAGGCTGGTTAGACCTTAAAAACCACTAACAAGACTTGTGCCTCCTACAGTGTTGGTTAAAGGAACTGAAACTTAAGCCTGGCAACCTGGATTCAGGGATGGGACTCACCTGCAGGAAACGCTGAGGGGTGCCACGATTACATGCCATGATTATTCCATCAGCTAAGTCAAGACTGAGAGACACTTTATGGGTCAAAAGGTCCAAGGTTTACTCAACAAATAAACTATAAAGGAAGAGAAATGTATGAGAGGAGAAGCTACGGCTTGAGAGACTTGGAAGACATATCAACATTGAAAATAAATGGGCAAGACAGATCACAAGGTCCAGGGAGACACACTTGGACAGTAAGGTAACTTTATAATGCCAGAAAAGGATTACTGTAAACATCAAAGCAGTTTGTATGTACAGGGAGAGACTGGAGGTTGGGGCTGAGAGGGGTCACATGGACAGGCACTCAGGATCAGGGCTGATGTCTGACATCCGAACCTATATAATGGTTACATGATTATTCGCCTTAACCAAGCCCACGTGTGTTGTGCATACTTTTCCTCTGTATCTGGCTTTTATTTTCAAAATAAAAATTTTGAGAATGGGTTCAGAGTAGCCACCAGCGTACAGGAGTAAAACCAACACTGGGACCAGGAGGTGAGGTGTTGCTCAGACAAGCTTGCTAACCTCTTCAGGGACCTGTTTTTGGCTTTTAAAAAGGGTAGAGGAAGGGAAGGAGGTAGAGAAAAAGGAAGGAAGAAAAAGAAAGAGAGAGAGGAAGAAAAAGAGAGGGAGGGAGGGAGAAAAGGAGGGAGGTAAAGGAAGAAAAAGAAGAAAGAAAGAAAGAAAGAGAGAGGCAGGAAGGAAGGGAGGGGCATTCTCATATCTGGCTGGAAGGCTTCAGTACACAGTTATTTTGTACAAACTGAAGCCTGATGAACTGTCAACAACTGCTGCCACCATAGGTAAAAAGTAACAGTGATGAAGTAAAGAAGCATCACTTTTGCGGGATGACACGGACAGCATCAAGCCTCGGCAGCATCGCTGCTTCCAGAATACGCAGATCGTGCTGCATGGATGAGGTCCAGGAGGAGCTCACAAGACGACCAGAGGGAGGGCTGATCTGGGATTCCGTCTGACTAATTCTTTGCAAAGAAAAAAACGACCTTCCTGTGGCCGTGAGCATTGTTAAAGTCACAGAAGAGCTTGGACTGCATTCTCTGAGCAATGGAACGCTGGTCCATCAGTGGAGGAGGACGGGACTGCTGTCTGATCTGGGATGAAACCAGAACCCCTCAGGGAGAATCCGTCCTCCAGCCTTCCTCCTCTCCCTTTCACTGCCTCTGCCTCACTGCCGGTGGCAAACCGTGCTCTCTGTGGATCAGATGCAGAAGTCACAGCGGGGCTTCCCTGGGGGCTCAGATGGTAAAGAATCTGCCTGCCATGCAGGAGACCTGGGTTCTGTCCCTGGGTTGGGAAGATCCCCTGGAGAAAGAAAAAGCAACCCACTCCAGTATTCTTGCCTGGGAAATCCCACGGACAGAGGAGTCTGGCAGGCTACCGTCCACAGGGTCAAAAAAGGTCAGACGTGACTGAGCAACTAACACTTGATCACAGTATATTATACTATATTGCAAATGTCACACATGCAAACTACAAACTGATTTATTTAGCTTTTGCTTCCAATGAGACTGCTTCTGGTATTTGATGCAATGTTATTCAGCTTTTTTCTTTTTAAGTTAAAACCAAAGACCTCAATTCAGTACCAAGAAGGAATTTCAGCCAAGTTGGCACTTGGGCTCTAACAAGTTACTGTGTAGAAGATGGAAGGGTTCTCCTCTCAAATCATGACATCAGTGTTGAAATCTGTCTGGGTAGTTGGCTTTGAACCTACACTCAGGATGCTTTTCAAAACAACGATCAGAAATAAAAAGGAGAACATATGAACACAGAGATGGGAAAACCATTCATAGCGTAGTGTTCATGGTCATGGGTAAACACCAGCCGGCTGGGTCTTCACCCCCAGTATTGGGTACAAGGTGTGCATAAGCATTTTCTGTAAGTCTCAGCTGAACAGTGTGCACACTCGAGAAGATCAGGATACAAACCCTAATTCGCTTTCCTCCGCACTAACTGCGGGGCGTCCACGAGAGAGGTGCAGAACCTCCTGGAAGAAGGTTCTATCAGCCCCCACCCCCTACATTCAAGTGCTAGTCTGCTCACTGCAAATTAAGAACCCAATTTACAGTGATTCGTTAGGATAAGAATTATTAAGGAACTTGACTGTTGCCGGGGGTGGATAGTGGAAGGGGAAGCAAAGGCTCTTTAAAATTCTCAACATAAAGTTATAAACCAGCAAAGTTCTTCAATTTGTTTGGGATGCTAACTGCAAGATCCCCAGAAATCTAATGACGTGCTTACAAGCTGTATTTAACTGAGGGTACACTGTGTATGTCATGACTTGGTTTAACCAAAGGAAACTGTGTCCTTCTCTTATGATATGACTAGTATCCCGATTTCATTCGTCTAATGTACATTTTGTATTTAGTGTATACTTGGCCCAATGCACTCAAGTAATGTTATTACTTTCAGATGATAGCCATGTACAATATTTAGTTAGGGAAATAGAACAGTGGTAACTTTTCACACTGTAACAATTGGCAGAAGTCAGGTTTTCTAGTTAAGGAATATAAAACCTTGGTTTTCATGCACAGGAAGTGGACAAAACAGCAACAGGACAATTTCTATTTCTAATATTTGACAGTGAGTAGGATGGTTTCCATCTCTATTCTTCAGCTATTGTCAACCCAAGAAACTGTTAAGTGCCTTTTACTAAATGATGTGGGTTTCTGACAAAGGTTCTTAGGGCAAAGAAGAGGTTTTTAGCACTAATTTAATAGATAGAAATCATTTAAATAAACAAACTAAAAATATCTAAATATCTTTGTGTTGGCGGGGGGTAAACTTTTTAAGCTCAAATGGAAAACATTCTACTTTTAGAAATTCGGGTGTCTATAGTCTGTACTGGGCTTCCCTGATATCTCAGTTGGTAAAAGAATCTGCCTGAAATGCAGGAGACCATGGTTCGATTCCTGGGTCGGGAAGATCCAGTATTCCAGTATTCCTGGGCTTCCCTTGCGGATCAGCCAGCGAAGAATCCACCTGCTTTGATTACGGAAATGTTCCTTCCATTTTAAAAGACTAGGAGTGAAGTCTGTTGGTGTCTGCCAGGCCTTGGCGCACATCTGATTTCTTCTTATTTCCTGGTAATCAGCACTGACACCCACTTCCAGAGCCTCCGTGGTTGTTAAGGGGAGGCTGTGCAATAGCCCCCACCGTCTGCACTCTCTGTGTGCGGATCAGGACATTAAGAAGAGATGCGTTAACAGAAACTGAGTGGGCTGTTGACCTTTTTTTTTTTTTTTTTTTTAATCTCCGAGGAAATGTAGATGCAGTAACACTTCCAGATGAAAGAAGCATTCTAAATTCCCAATGTTTAAGAATGCAGATGAGGTATTCCGCCTTTTTGGTGCCAGAAGGTGTCATTGAGAAAACAGAAAAGAAGTCTCTAAGATTAGTTCCACAGACTTCCTTTATCATGTAAAATCTCAGACTGGTTGCTCTGGTCAGAATCAAAGAAAAGCCAAAGAGAAGACACCCAGAGAAAATGAAGTCAGTAACTTCTTTAGCAGTAAACACAGAAAATCAGAATTAACTAAAAAGTCAATCTTTCAAATAAATTTTAGCCTTCTTCCTTTAAAGAAATTCCAGTTTTAATATTAGAATATATATCTTTTTAATATTAGCAAAATGTTGATGATTAATTCATGACATTAAATTTGCTTGGATGAAACTGTTAGTATTTAGCTACCTGGCATTTTCCAGAAGTTAAGCTTATTTTTGCTTTGTAATACAACAATAGTAATAATGCCTTAATTAAAGATACAGGCACAATTATGAGCTTCTTGTTGAATTTTCATAGAGACAGATCTT
>SJYC01059767.1:0-16808 GCA_006408675.1 Madoqua kirkii
TTACTTGATGTCTGAAATATGTAAATAAATAATTTAATTAAATAAAATAACATTTGGATATATAAAAATTTAAATTTGTTCATATAAAATTATTAATGTAAAACCTTAAACTCTTAACCATTAAGTACTGGATTGAACAAAGTATGACACTCATGATTTGAAGTCCCAGTTGTCTAAAACCCATAAGAAATTCTATTTTAAATACAATGATTACACAGGGTTTAATTCCTATTTAACAGGACTACCTGTACGAATGTGTCTGTGTTCCAATACTTCGAATAAATGTTACTGTAAAATAAATTTTTTAAAAAAGATGCAGACACAAATGTTAAAGTATTTCTTCTAGATGTATTTTTTAAGAGGATAGAAAGCTTTATAATTAAATATGGTTGTGTATTGGTAAGGTTCTCCTGGTCATAGGAATTATTTCATTATGAAATGTAATTCCCTTCTTTTGCACATCACGTGAAATACTTTTATAGCTCAACAATCTGGAAATTAAAAATGAGTTGCTTTCATTTTTCCCTGATTATTTTTTATTGTTTCATGAATACTAAAACTGATTGGTACTTTTGGACTGAAAACTAATTTTTCCAGTTCAATTCTGGAATATACCTTATAACAACTATGGAATTAGATGAGCAATTTTACAGTTTAAGTTTTTTTTAAAAAAGTAAGATTTAGTCATACTTCAATTAGCATAAGGGAATGTAGATGCCTCCTGGCTCACCTTCCTGTTCATTCCTCACAAGTCATTAACATTTACTGTTGGTAGTAAGCTGGTAAAACTGGTGAAAGGCTAGAGGTTTTGCGTTTAATCCAAACACTGGATATTAACTTCAATTTTTAAACCTTCTCAATTAGTCTGGCACATTATCTGAATTATGTACTCTCTTTTGAAAACTTGAATTTCTTTTAAAATCTGGTAAAACTAGAAGTCCTTCCACATACTGAACTAAATTGACTGCTTTCTGGAACACATCAAGTTTTCAGTACCACTGTTGGATGGAATAAGAGTCATATGGTTTGGATAAAGCACGCTCTACGTACAGTGAGGACAGTTTTTTTTGTTAGCAGGTTTAACTGCTGTGCTCTAGTATAGCCTACATTAGAAAGCTTATTTCAAATAATGAATGGAATGCAAAAAAAAAAAAAAACCCAGCAGAGATCATGATGTTCAGTTAATTGCCTCGAGTAACTACATAATTCCTCACCCTACTCAGCATTAGTCTGAGTGGCCAACCTGTTACTTTCACCCTTTATTTTGGTTATCAACAAGGATACAATGAAGAGAAAGTGACAATAAGACGTAGCGGAATGACCCAAGTAGAGATAAATTTAGGTAGGAAATAATTTTTTAAAGTTTGAAGAGAGTAAATGGACAAGGAATGCACTAATATTAACAATAACAATGACAATATTTATTTACTTCCTTATTTTGCACTGTCTAGGAAAGCACTGTAGTAAGGCTCACTAAAAACCATTTCATAGGTAAACATTTCAGTCATCAGGTTCCAGTTGGTTTACAAAGTTAGGATGTCTTCAGTTTATTCTAGAATTACACATATTAAATATCTTACTGTAACATTCCATAGTTCTTAAAGTTTCAAAAAGTTTTGCACTGAGGTATAGTTGATTCATATTCTATTAGTTTCAGGTGCACAAAACTGTGACATTTTTACAGATTATAATTCATTTATAGTTATGATCCAATAATGGCCGTATTTCCTACACTGCTCAATATATCCTTTCAGTTTATATGTTTTATACACAGTAGTTTGCACCTCTTAAGCCCCTACCCCCTACTTTGTCCCTCTCCCATTTCCTCTCCCCACTAGTAACCATTAGTTTGTTCTCTATATATATATCTGTGAGCTTGTCTCCATTTTTTTATATTCACTGTCTTACATTCCTCATATAAGCAGTAATATCTAATTACAGCATTTGTCTCTCTCTGACTTACTTCACTAAGCATCACGTCCACCGGGTCCACCCATGCTGTTGCAAAACAGCAAAGCTGCATTACAGCTGAATGGTGTTCTACTGAACATATATACCACATCTTCCATATTTATTCATCTGTTAATGGACACTTAGAATGCTTCCATATCGTGGCTACTGTAAAAAATCCTGCTGTATATACTGGGGTGTGTTGTCTTTTCCAATTGTATTCCTTAATCATTCATCCTCAAAAAAAAAAAAAAAAAAAAAAAACAGGCTAAGAAACCAGCAGGGCATAACTAGCCATCTTTACTTAATATGTCAGTAAAATTGGGATCTGAGGGATGCAACCAAATATTCACCACCATGCCTAAATAGGTAAAGTGGCAGAAACAAGATAAGACCAAACCAGTGTTTTTTATCTGCAACTCTGCTGCTTCCTCATGCCCTGGGTCAGGCGGCACGTGCTGACCACTGGGGAGGCTCACACGCCTCCTGGCACGGCCCCAGGACACACGTATCCCCCCAGCACCCACAGGACTAGCGCCTCTTTTCACTCTCCAAAGCATGCTAGTTCGGCCTAGTCTGATAGTCTAGTAGAACAAACTATACATCCCAAACATTAAAACAACAGATGGCAGAGAGCACAGCAGAGGCGCTGAACAGGTAAGGAAACATCAGGCACGGTCAACAATCTAGCCAGGGAATCAAGGAAGACGCCATAAAATTTGAAGGAAAAGAAGACAATTTCGATTTTTAGGATTTGAAAAAGCAGCATGGGAAAACAAGCATTTACGTATTCAAGAGAACAACCCACTCACTGGTTTGTAAAAGGTTCTATGGTCTCTAGAGAATCACGATACATCTAGAGAATCACACAACCAAAGGTCTCCTCTCTTTCTCTTAAGCCTTACAACAATCTGATCTCAACTTCAGTATACACGTAAGGCCACTCTACAAATACCTGCTAAGTACCCACGCTGTGTCAGGCGCTGTGTTAATTTGAGGGAAACGACGATGGATAAGACAAAGACGCACCACTGCCCTCTTTTAGTTGACAAACCAACTGGGAAGACAGGATACCGCAAGCAGCTAAAGGCGCAGAACAGCCTGGCGGCCCTGACACAGAAGTGCAGCAGTATACTCCGGTAAAGGGACCGCAACGAGAGTAACGAGCACAGGCAAGGACTCCGGTAAAGGGACCGCAAGGAGAGTAACGAGCACAGGCAAGGACTCCGGTAAAGGGACCGCAAGGAGAGTAACGAGCACAGGCAAGGACTCCGGTAAAGGGACCGCAAGGAGAGTAACGAGCACAGGCAAGGACTCCGGTAAAGGGACCGCAAGGAGAGTAACGAGCACAGGCAAGGACTCCGGTAAAGGGACCGCAAGGAGAGTAACGAGCACAGGCAAGGACTCCGGTAAAGGGACCGCAAGGAGAGTAACGAGCACAGGCAAGGACTCCGGTAAAGGGACCGCAAGGAGAGTAACGAGCACAGGCAAGGACTCCGGTAAAGGGACCGCAAGGAGAGTAACGAGCACAGGCAAGGACTCCGGTAAAGGGACCGCAAGGAGAGTAACGAGCACAGGCAAGGACTCCGGTAAAGGGACCGCAAGGAGAGTAACGAGCACAGGCAAGGACTCCGGTAAAGGGACCGCAAGGAGAGTAACGAGCACAGGCAAGGACTCCGGTAAAGGGACCGCAAGGAGAGTAACGAGCACAGGCAAGGACTCCGGTAAAGGGACCGCAAGGAGAGTAACGAGCACAGGCAAGGACTCCGGTAAAGGGACCGCAAGGAGAGTAACGAGCACAGGCAAGGACTCCGGTAAAGGGACCGCAAGGAGAGTAACGAGCACAGGCAAGGACTCCGGTAAAGGGACCGCAAGGAGAGTAACGAGCACAGGCAAGGACTCCGGTAAAGGGACCGCAAGGAGAGTAACGAGCACAGGCAAGGACTCCGGTAAAGGGACCGCAAGGAGAGTAACGAGCACAGGCAAGGACTCCGGTAAAGGGACCGCAAGGAGAGTAACGAGCACAGGCAAGGACTCCGGTAAAGGGACCGCAAGGAGAGTAACGAGCACAGGCAAGGACTCCGGTAAAGGGACCGCAAGGAGAGTAACGAGCACAGGCAAGGACTCCGGTAAAGGGACCGCAAGGAGAGTAACGAGCACAGGCAAGGACTCCGGTAAAGGGACCGCAAGGAGAGTAACGAGCACAGGCAAGGACTCCGGTAAAGGGACCGCAAGGAGAGTAACGAGCACAGGCAAGGACTCCGGTAAAGGGACCGCAAGGAGAGTAACGAGCACAGGCAAGGACTCCGGTAAAGGGACCGTAAGGAGAGTAACGAGCACAGGCAAGGACTCCGGTAAAGGGACCGTAAGGAGAGTAACGAGCACAGGCAAGGACTCCGGTAAAGGGACCGTAAGGAGAGTAACGAGCACAGGCAAGGACTCCGGTAAAGGGACCGTAAGGAGAGTAACGAGCACAGGCAAGGACTCCGGTAAAGGGACCGTAAGGAGAGTAACGAGCACAGGCAAGGACTCCGGTAAAGGGACCGTAAGGAGAGTAACGAGCACAGGCAAGGACTCCGGTAAAGGGACCGTAAGGAGAGTAACGAGCACAGGCAAGGACTCCGGTAAAGGGACCGTAAGGAGAGTAACGAGCACAGGCAAGGACTCCGGTAAAGGGACCGTAAGGAGAGTAACGAGCACAGGCAAGGACTCCGGTAAAGGGACCGTAAGGAGAGTAACGAGCACAGGCAAGGACTCCGGTAAAGGGACCGTAAGGAGAGTAACGAGCACAGGCAAGGACTCCGGTAAAGGGACCGTAAGGAGAGTAACGAGCACAGGCAAGGACTCCGGTAAAGGGACCGTAAGGAGAGTAACGAGCACAGGCAAGGACTCCGGTAAAGGGACCGTAAGGAGAGTAACGAGCACAGGCAAGGACTCCGGTAAAGGGACCGTAAGGAGAGTAACGAGCACAGGCAAGGACTCCGGTAAAGGGACCGTAAGGAGAGTAACGAGCACAGGCAAGGACTCCGGTAAAGGGACCGTAAGGAGAGTAACGAGCACAGGCAAGGACTCCGGTAAAGGGACCGTAAGGAGAGTAACGAGCACAGGCAAGGACTCCGGTAAAGGGACCGTAAGGAGAGTAACGAGCACAGGCAAGGACTCCGGTAAAGGGACCGTAAGGAGAGTAACGAGCACAGGCAAGGACTCCGGTAAAGGGACCGTAAGGAGAGTAACGAGCACAGGCAAGGACTCCGGTAAAGGGACCGTAAGGAGAGTAACGAGCACAGGCAAGGACTCCGGTAAAGGGACCGTAAGGAGAGTAACGAGCACAGGCAAGGACTCCGGTAAGGACCGTAAGGAGAATAACGAGCACAGGCAAGGAGACCGCCAGCCAATTAGCCTGAGCGCACTGTGATGACACGCCAGCAGCACGGCCATAAAGCAAGGGACTCCCTGCCAGATGCAATTCCCTCCCCTCAGCATCAGGGAGCCTCCCCCTTCCGTGCAGACTGAAATACTGCTGCAACTGCATGCTCACATCACCTGATATTTCTTTCTCAGAAAGTCCACCCAGGGCCCTTCTAACCTGCTAGACAAATGAGACTTGAGAATGCAACCTCTGCCCTTCAGTCTACCTCTTGTGACTGAAGAGGGGGTAAACTGACATCACATATAATAGATGAAGAATCATGTTATGCCAACTACATAAATATTGACTTCAGCAAAATTACATTCTTATAATGTTTTGCCAGCCAGTGAGTCCCGTCAAATATATACTCTTCAACCTCTTGCACGGCCTTTTGAAGTTTTCAAGTTATGGCTGACACCACCTTTAAAACCCTTCACCTCCCACAGCTCTTGCGTTATACAGAACAACTGTCAGGCGGGGTTGTAAATTATATTCTTGTACGAAAGAAAGGCAGAGGTTTTCCTGATGGCTCAGTGGAAAAGAATTCGCCTGTCAATGCAGGAGACATGGGTTCGATCCCTCATCCTAACAAGATCCCACATGCCGAGCAGCAACTAAGCCCCTGAGCCACAACTACTGAAACTAGGCTCAAGAGCCTGGGAGCCACAGCTACTGAAGCCCCTCACCCGAGAGCCTGTGCTCCCCAACAACAGAAGCCACAACAATGAGAAGTCCAAGCACAGCAACTCGGGAGCAGCCCTCACACTCCGCAACCAGAGAAAGCTGGAGCGCAGCAACGAAGACCCACCCAGCACAGCCAAACATACACACATATTAAAAAAAAGAATGGGAGGCAGGAATCAGAAACAGTAGAGTATAATGGCTAAGAGCAGGGGCTGCGGAGGCTGCCCGAACTCCAATTCTACCACCAGCTACATGGTTGCCTTGGACAAGTTACTTAACCACTCTCTGCCTCAGTTCCTGCATCTGGGAGGGAGCACTGGGCTTCCCAGGTGGCGCTAGTGATAACCTGCCTGCCAGTGCAGGAGACGTAAGAGACTCGGGTTTGATCCCTGGTTCAGGAAGCTCCCCTGGAGAAGGAAATGGCAATCCACTCCAGTCTTCTTGCCTGGAGAATCCCATGGACAGAGGAGCCTGGCGGGCTGCAGTCCATAGGTCATGAAGAATTGAACACCGCTTAAGTGACTTAGCATGCAAAGCACTTGGCACAGAGGGGACCGCAGGGAGCTGCTGCCCTACTATAAAGGAATCCAGAAGTCACAGTTCCACAACTGCTGGCTGGTGGGTTCTCCCCACCCGCCTTCCCATGTGCGGGTGTTTAAATTATTTCAAGAGTCTCGGTCCTGAGATGGCATAACCCTTCCTAAAGCAGCTAAACGTACCCCTTCCCCATACCGTTCATCTCCTCCTCTCACCCGAAAACCCTGCTCTCTTGTAAAACTACTTGTCCTTCCATCGCATGGCCAAAGTTGAGGCAAGCAAGCAAACCACTGTTCTCAAAGAAGCAAAGATGCTCTTCAGATGAAAGCAAACCACCTCCCCACCCCCCACACACACACACAATTACAGCAGCCAGCCGACTCCGGTAACAGAAATTACAGAGAAGCCAAGTAAGCACAGACAGTGTTGGAAGGCAGACAGAAATGAAACTCCTGTGCATGCCACCCTGAGGAACACAGGTTCTAGAGATAGCAGTAAGCCACGGAAGAATTCCGAAGCATAGGAAGTCATCAGTAGTCCAGGAGAAAGCAATGGGCGAAGAAATAATCTGACAGCAGCAGAAATTCAGTGACGAGAAAAGCAGTGAGAAGAGCCGCAATGATACTAACTAACAGTGGACCCGGCAATGGATTTAGGGAGGATGACAGAATTGGGAAGTACAAGGAAAGGGGAATAGTCAAAGCTGCCTATAAGGTCTGCAGATCAGAAAACTTAATCCAGACAGGAAACTGAAGAGCAGGTTTGGTTACAAGAATAAGTTTCATTTTAAGTTTCACATAGTGACTTGTGGGCAGGGCATCCAGGGTAGACTTCCATAGGAGACACTCTTACATGGGATGGAAATGTCTTCAGTAAGGTAAGACAGATACCAAACCAAATACAATTTCCTGTGATAAACTACCCAGAATTTGAAACCTTAAAAACCGTTATTGCTGTTCAACTCATTTTGCAACCCCCTGGAGTATAATCCGCCAGGCTCCTCTGTCAATGGGATTTCCCAGGCAAGAATGTTGGAGTGGGTTGCTGTTTTCTTCTTTTGGAGATCTTCCTGACCCAGGGATCAAACCCACGTCTCCTGCACTGCAGGCAGATTCTTTACCACTGAGCCACCAGGGAACACAGTTACTTGTATAATCACTGCTGCCATGTGCTGCAGAGTTCTGGGAGATTTCGAGTAGTTTACTCACATTAAGCTAAGTCGCTTCAGTCATGTCCAACTCTGTGCAACCCCATAGACGGCAGCCTACCAGGCTCCCCCGTCCCTGGGATCCTCCAGGTAAGAACACTGGAGTGGGTTGCCATTTCCTTCTCCAATGCATGAAAGTGAAAGTGAAGTCGTTGAGTCCCTACCACCCTAAAACTTCATCACCAATACAAAAAGGGTGTGTTGGAGTACTACTCTTCATGCTAGAAATCTCTGTGATTTAAAACGTTTTTCAGTTTTCAAAACTGAATTTTAAACAGCAGTTACTCAACTTGACCAAAGACTTCAACTCTGATTTAATAATGCTATTTAACATAAACTTCAAAGTCTGAGTTTTTAGGTTCAGTATCCACAGTAGAAATTGCATAAAGAGAATTATTAGAAGTCAGGAGAAGATATAAACAAGTCATCAAGGATGAACTCCATGATCTGGGAAGACATGTCAAGGCATTTTCACAGCATGCTGAGACCCACCCACCATACCAGCCAGAAAACGGTGCTCTCATGCTGTAATTCCAAACCATCATAAGCAATTTTCAACTATCCTAAGAAAAGCCTTGCTGTTGTTGTTTAGTCGCTAAGTTGTGTCCAACTCTTTGTGAGCCCCTGGACTGCAGCCCACCAGGCTCTTCTGTCCATGGGATTTCCTAGGCAAGAATACTGGAGTGGGGTGCCATTTCCTTCTCTAGCGGATCTTCCGGATCGAGGGATCGAACCCACGTCTCCCGAACTGGCAGGTGGATACTTTACCACTGAGCCACCAGGGAAGCCCTAGAGGAGGCCAGACTATAGTTTAAAGACCGATAAAGAAATAAAAAGCCAACACACCACAAAATGCAAGTAATCTGAAATTAAGTCTTCTATCTTCCTTGAAAAAGTGAAAGTGAAAGTCGCTCAGTTGTGTCTGACTCTTTGTGACCCCATGGGCTATACAGTCTGTGGAATTCTCCAGGCCAGAATACTGGAGTGGGTAGCCTTTCCCTTCTCCAGGGGATCTTCCCAACCCAGGGATCGAAACCAGGTCTCCCACATTGCAGGTGGGTTCTTTTACCAGCTGAGCCACAAGGGAAGCCCCTATCTTCCTTAGGTTACCCATAATTAATCTCTAAAGAGATTCAGTCCATTTCCAAGATGGTTGTCCAGTCTAGAAAAGACTTTGCAAATTAACAACGTATAAGTTGATTTAAAGTTTTTTGGATAAGAAGACAGCACAGAAATGATCTTAGGTTGAAAAAACCATAATTTTATGGGTTTAAAATAAAAACCATACAGTTCTTGGAAACAAAAGGTTATAATCATTGTTGGTTCTAAACAGTCAAGACATCAGCAAAATAATCAACAACTTACTCAGGTATAACTTTCTAAATAAAACAGGAAAAAGTTGTTTTAAATATTTTAACTCGCATTTCACAACAACTCAGGATGATGTCACAGGTCCTCCAGAAACAGCACAATTTCAAAGAATGAAGCCTAAACACAGAGCAAAAGGCCCAACGGCTGTTTAGTCTCTGTTTCCAATACTTTCCTCAAAGCTCCCAATCTTCTCACTCCGGGATTCCTCGAAACACCAGTGGACAATGTGCACTGTGGGGCTAGCCGCCCAGCAACACCCTTAAAGCAGCTCACAGATTTGACACTGTCTCCCCAAATTATTAACCTAAGGGTTAATGCTTTAAGCTCTGGTTCTGAAAGTGTCAACTGAACAGTAAGAACTGAGAGTTCTCCCAATCTGCAGAACCAGCACAAGAGACAGCCACAGAAGGAATCAAAATCTAACGTCCGTAGATGAGCTTCCTGAAAGAGCAAGTCCTGCGGCCTGCTCTATTTTTTGACTGCTGCTCAGTGTCCAGCACAGTGGGACAGAAGACTTTTCAGTAAATATCTGATCAAGTACAAAAGGGCTTTCCCCAGCAGCTCAGTAGGTAGAGAATCCACCTGCAATGCAGGAGATAGGGAGACACGGGTTTGATCCCTGGGTTGGGAAGATCCCCTGGAGAAGGAAATGGAATCAACTCCAGTAATCTTGGCTGGAGAAGTCAATGAACAGAGGAGCCTGGTGGGCTACAGTCCACGGGGTCGCAAAGAGCTGGACACGACTGAGTGACTAAGAGAGAGAAAGTACAAAACACTGTCAACCCATGAAGCACCCTGACTCTGCCCTCCCCCAGCACACACTCCCTTCAGCACCAAGGGAAACTCTTCCAAAAGGTTGCCTCCCAAGTCTGGGTTTCTCTGCCACTCTTTCCGATCTGTCCCATTGTGTAAGTCAGCTGTGTCCTTGGCTGGCTATCCGCACAGTCACAAAATGGCTGCCAGATGCACAGAGCCCTCTCACTCACCGAAGGGTGGGGGGTGGGGGGGGTGTGGAGCCTGAGCACCAAGGCCCCTCTAATGAATGAGAAAGCTTCTCACCCAGGAATGCCAGAAAAGCCTCACATTCTGTTTCATTGATCCTAACTGGCTTGAGCCTTCACTGATTCATCCTTGAATCAATAACTATCAGAAGAGATAACATGATTATAACCAGCTTAAACAAACCAGTGGTGGAAAGAATGTTAGAGGCAAACTGTCCACTGGAATGTAAGCAACTGTGTGCGCATGTCCACGCCTACCGTATACAAGCATTCACCGCAGCACATTTGCTTGGTATAACCATCACCTGCTGGCCAGACAGAAAGGTAAAGAAGTTTATCAGTAATTAACAGGCTTCCCAGGTGACTCAGTGTTAAAAGAATCCACCTAGCACTGTGGGCAATCCGGGAGACACAGGTTCAGTCCCCAGGTTGGGAAGATCTGGAGAAGGAAACAGCAACCCACTCCGGTATTCTTGCCTGGAAATTCCATGGACAGAGGAGCCTGACAGGGTACAGTCCGTGAGGTCGCAAAGAGTTGGACACGACTAAATAAACGAGCACACACATCAGTAATTAACACTGGCGGAAAGATATCAAAGGAGACGGAATTTCAAGTGGCCACCTTAAACGACGATACCATCTATTCCCTTTGTATCTACACCCTCCCCTGACTGTCCTTAAGACTTGAAGGGTCAAGAGTTACTATGGACGGTCTTACTAGGTGTTTTTCAAGACTGAATAATCAAGACTTAAGGAAATAAGTCACTGAGGAAGAGGAATGTTTCTTGGTCTCAGACTAATTTCTAAGTAAGGGGGGGGCTTACTGAAAAGGGGATGATTTGCAGAGTACAAATTAGAAGACAGCACTGTTTTCACAGGGAGATGTGTCCTAGGAGCAGCAAGACAAAGTTAAAAGAGGGAAGATTTGTACAGAAAGACCAGCAGGAGACTTCTAACTTCTAGGATGGTTTCTTGTTATATATAGTTTACATTTTTTCCTACTCCCATTATCATAACTGCTTTTAATCACACAATTCTCCAGTATGATATGCATTTGTTACAGTTAATATAGAGATACACCACATTACGTCACTACATGCCTTAAGTCCCCACTGTGTCTCCCCAGCGCTGCTCAGGTTAACATCCCAGCTTCTTACAATGAAGATGCCCCCGAGCCCATCTTTCCAACCACATCCTGCAACTCACACCTCCTCAGGCAGTCTTCTCCTGCCACACCGGCCTCTCTTCCTCTCCCCAACATGCTACTCTTCCAGCCTCAGAACATTCACACCTGCTCATTCCCTCTTCGTGGAAAGGGTTTACCCCCAGATCCTCACGTGCTGGCTGCTCCTTCTCATCTTTCAGCTCTTCCAGTTCAAATGTCACAACCTTCTCTGCACCCCACCGCCACCCACAACCCCCACCACACACGGCCCCATCCACACCCACACACCCTGGGCCAAGGGCCTTCCGCAGATTGACTGCCTTTGGGTCAGACGTTAATCCCTGATCCGATCAACTGTCAACAGAGTGACAGGCTCACATGATAGAGAGCCTGGCAATTTAAACAACAGCAACTGCAGGCAAGGAGGCAAAGAGAAGCAAGAATATAAGCAAAAAGTTCAGTGTTAGTGACCAAACTGAGCCGCAAACACAGAAATGATTAACAAGTTAAGCCTACAGTGATCCCAAGTTTCCTAAAAGATCAAGAAAGTATTTCGGGGCAGAGAAGTAAATTATTACCCCAATTCAAACACCAGCCATAAATTTCAGTCTTCTTTCCAGTAATAAATACAGCTATCAACTATTCTCACTCCTGCACAGCAGCGCGAGCATGAAAGGACGACAGGAAAGCCACACGGAGCACCTCTAAGAGAATGAGACCCCGAGGTGGAATTACTCATCAGTACATAAACCATGTTTACTAATAATATCAGAGTTATTTACAGGAGCAGTAAGCACCGTTTTAGGGTACGTCACGGTACAAACCTTATACTTATCTTCACTATTGTTAGGTAAAATTCAAGATTAAAAAAGCTCAGACAAACCAAAATTTAAGTTAACAGTGAAAAAAAGTACAGCTAAATGTTGCATCTAAATTATATTTTCAAACAAATAGGCATTAACATGGGTATCAAAGAAACATTATAGAAAACAGGAATTCAACTGGAAAGAAAAACATCTTAGCATTTGCCTATAAGATGCTGCCTGAACCTCCCATCCATTCTTCTAAATTTGGGGAGTCTTAAAGAATCTCATGTTAGCATTCAAAGCCTGTGCTGCAACCCAACTGTAGCAATCCACCTTCAAAATTCTTAAAAACCCATTTGGGGTTTGTCGGTAGGAGGTAAATTAAAGCCTTATGTATTGAGAAGCAAATAATTTGAAAAATGTACTGGGGCAATGAACCTTGAAGTTATCAGGCATTGAAATGACTATAAAAGTGTTTTGTACAGTTTAAAGAGAAGAGCTAAATTTCCTATTTTTCACATATTTTTAAAAAACGTATAAGAAACTATTAAACTTGGCCTTTGGGTTCAAGATGCTACTTATCAATTGTTAATTTATATAAGCATCTTTTCTAGTTATTAAGTTGAAATAAAATCAATACAGCATCCAAGTAACTGAACGGGACAGATTTTGAATCACATTAAACAATGCAATGATTTTCTGGCAGCAAAAACACATTACTACATAAACATTTATCAGATATTCTAAAGCGGACAATTAAAAAGAAACCTGAATTAAAGGTTTCTTAATATTAAAGTCCAGTGATATTAGGAGACTAATCTGAGAAATGCTGCTGTAAGTCCTAACCACTTTCTAAACACAATTCTACCTCTAATATACAGATCTATTCAAATAGGAAAAGGAGGAAATCTACTTTCATATTAACGATTAGAGAAAAAAAAATCATCCTCATGGTTGAATTTTTAAAGACACTTTCTATAAAGAGACTACTCAGTACCATGCTGAAATTTTCAGTAACTAGAAAATGTAAATGTAGTCACTATGATGAAAATATTTTCTTTGGTCTCTTTTAGGTCTGAGAATGTTTGAAGACTTGAGTTATTTTTACAGGCTCTTCTTGAAGGAACTGATTTCTCTACTCTTACGTTTTATATCCTAAAATGTTTGGGAAATGGTAAAAACAGAAATAATCAATTTCCTTTTTCAACAAGGGGTCCATGCAAGGCTACCTTTGTCAAGAATCAAAGACTCCTTTCTCAACAACACAAGTATATATAAAAGAATATCATCTTAAAGTTCAGTTTGAGGTTTTTTAAGCTCTTGTTTTTTTACTACAAAGAATTTAACAAAGAAGTTTACTACATAAATAAGACTTGGGAAACAGAAGAATTCTATAATGCCTTATCTGACCCCAAGTCTACTAGACCAAGAATCACTAAAACTAGTTAAGTGTTAATTATACAAGAGGCAATTTGCCAGTAATTGAAAAAAGCCTACAAAATTAACAAATGAACACTATCTGACACAAGAAAGCTGGCAATGGTTATGGAAGCTTTTGCCTTCTAAAAGCATAATCAGAACTCATTCCTATTTTTCACATATTTTTAAAAAACGTATAAGAAACTATTAAACTTGGCCTTTGGGTTCAAGATGCTACTTATCAATTGTTAATTTATATAAGCATCTTTTCTAGTTATTAAGTTGAAATAAAATCAATACAGCATCCAAGTAACTGAACGGGACAGATTTTGAATCACATTAAACAATGCAATGATTTTCTGGCAGCAAAAACACATTACTACATAAACATTTATCAGATATTCTAAAGCGGACAATTAAAAAGAAACCTGAATTAAAGGTTTCTTAATATTAAAGTCCAGTGATATTAGGAGACTAATCTGAGAAATGCTGCTGTAAGTCCTAACCACTTTCTAAACACAATTCTACCTCTAATATACAGATCTATTCAAATAGGAAAAGGAGGAAATCTACTTTCATATTAACGATTAGAGAAAAAAAAATCATCCTCATGGTTGAATTTTTAAAGACACTTTCTATAAAGAGACTACTCAGTACCATGCTGAAATTTTCAGTAACTAGAAAATGTAAATGTAAATGTAAATGTAGTCACTATGATGAAAATATTTTCTTTGGTCTCTTTTAGGTCTGAGAATGTTTGAAGAGTTATTTTTACAGGCTCTTCTTGAAGGAACTGATTTCTCTACTCTTACGTTTTATATCCTAAAATGTTTGGGAAATGGTAAAAACAGAAATAATCAATTTCCTTTTTCAACAAGGGGTCCATGCAAGGCTACCTTTGTCAAGAATCAAAGACTCCTTTCTCAACAACACAAGTATATATAAAAGAATATCATCTTAAAGTTCAGTTTGAGGTTTTTTAAGCTCTTGTTTTTTTACTACAAAGAATTTAACAAAGAAGTTTACTACATAAATAAGACTTGGGAAACAGAAGAATTCTATAATGCCTTATCTGACCCCAAGTCTAGTAGACCAAGAATCACTAAAACTAGTTAAGTGTTAATTATACAAGAGGCAATTTGCCAGTAATTGAAAAAAGCCTACAAAATTAACAAATGAACACTATCTGACACAAGAAAGCTGGCAATGGTTATGGAAGCTTTTGCCTTCTAAAAGCATAATCAGAACTCAAAACGATTAATAACATTTTAACACTTTCCATCTGTATAAGTACTCAAGGTAGTACTCTGTCACTTGACAAGTTGCTTAGCATTGCAAAATTTGATAATTCATGTCTTACTGAATTTTTACTGACTTGGAAGAAAATAAAACACCAATTAAAAGCAGATGTCACCTTTAATTCTAACTGGCTGGCAAACTTCTCATTTTTTTTAACTCAATGCAGAGACAGAGCGCACATAGATGACAGTTTGGACAGGTAAATATTTAAAGTCACTGATATCCCCCACAAATTTGCAAGTGGTTTTCCAGAACTTAACCCCATGGGGCTTTTATCTGGCAAGCATCCAAGAGGAAGAGTTTCAAGTCATCATCTAGAAGGTAAATTTATGGTTACATTTTTGCAAAGGCTACAAAAACTGATCAGAACATTTCTAAGCTAACATCCTCAAGATTCCCATCTTTACCTTCATACACCTAAAAAAAAATTTCCTAAAACTACACTGCTCCATGTTGCTCTTCTATTAAAATCTAGCTTTAAAAAAAAAACCTAATATAAAGATTTAATAAACCATGCTTAACAACGTTCATGTTTAAGAGCTGAATCACATCCAACTCAATTTACCACAAAATAGTAACACATATTTGTCATCATCTTTCAATATTGTATTGTTGGTCATAAATTCACTCACCTTTGCTTCTAACCATGAATTCTGAACAAAACTTCTTAAATTCAATGTTTGGAAAAACATCAGAAAAATAAATAAGTAGACAGGTGACCATACTAACACCCAACAGGCAATATTAGTATCTACTTTCTCACAGGAAACCCAAATTTCCATGTATATGTAAATAAAATATATAGAGAATTACATTATCAACCTTCTAAAGACAGTGAGGCTAGTGTTTCCTAATGCGACTGTTTCTATACATAAAGTAACTTAGAATAAAATCCCAAGGTCTAAAAATGTTTCTTTCTAATATAGCAGGTTTTTCTACAAGAAGGAAACTTCTGGATTTTCCCTAACATCCCAGTTTCGAGGACACGTTGTAACAAGAAACCTGGCCTGATGAGCAGTAATACTGACCCACAGGCTTCACAGATTACCCCCGAATGATCTAAGCCAGCTTTCAAAAGCCAGAACAAGCTGCTACCAATCAGGCAAAGAGGGAAAATGAATCCCAGAAGGAATCACCCCAGAGATCCCTCACAATAACGGGGTCCCTAGGAGCTCTAAAGGCCTAGCAAGGCTTTGCTCACATCCACTCATTGCATAACAATCAGACTTGGCTTAACAGTCAGAAGGGGTAAAGGAACCAGGTGGGTCCTCTATTGTTCACCTCTGAGCTCTAACGGAGTATTTGCACTTTGACAGCAAGTCGGTCTTGAAAGAAGAACCTGAGGAAGATGAAATGGAAAGGTGGCCACAAAAGAGGGATTTAAGGGAGTGGCCAGCCTGTGACAACTTCTGCAAGCCTCGTCTCTGCATCTCCACCCTGCTTCATGCATTGCTAATCAGAGATCCACTGGAAGCTTCAGAACCAACTCAAAGGCCTGGCAGGGTATTTGGCTTTCAATTCTTCTACTCTGTTTATTCCCAATATATATTCATTGGGCTTAGAAACAACTCTGGAACAAGGGCAGCCACTCAGCAATGAAATGTAAATTACTGACGTGTGCTGAAGCCTGGACTTGCCATCACTAATGAGCACATTAAAGGAAAAATGCTCGCTAGACGACTGCAACCTTTTTCCTGAACCCTGTGTGCAGGGAAAGCCACAGCTCAACATCAATTAACAGGGCTAGCTGCAGAACAGCAACAGGGAAGCCCTGCCACCACTTTTAGAGCCTCAGGGACCGAAGAGCTAAGGCAGACTGGAAATTTTTACACTTCATCGGCTAAAAATGTTGGGCAAAACATTATCGTAAATGTGGTCCACTTTGGTTAAGATTTGTGAATCATTATTTTAGTTTCTCAAGAGTGAAAATAAGATCTTTGGTAATTTAAAAAAAAAAAAA